>OY744617.1:40640130-40677616 GCA_963556255.1 Allolobophora icterica | reverse complement strand
TATATTATATATATATATAAATATATATATATATATATATCTATATATATATATATATATATATATATATATATATATATAATATATATATAATATATATATATATATATTATATATATATATATAATATAATATATATATATATATATATAAATATTATAATATATATATATATATATATATATATATATATATTATATATATATATATATATATATATATATATATATATATATATATATATATATATATATATATATATATATATATATATAGGGCTTTTTTTCAGCCGGAACGCGCCGGTACGGCGTTCCGGCACCTTGTTTCAGCAACTAAAAATAATTTATTTATTTTAATAATAAAAACAATAACTTAGTTATTTTAATTTAATTTCAGTGTTTTTGAACTGCTCTCAGTGTTTATTGAGAACGTGCTTCTCGGTGCGCTGTATAACGCTGGTAGGTACGTCGTCTGCCTTGCGCATGAAGGAGTCAACCGATGGGCATATATAGGTATAAGCATCCTCCGCGCTTCATCCTCCACATAAGTCGTTCTAGACGTGCTCTGTCGCCTGCACTGGTGCAGCCCCACAAGGCGGGATATGCGTACAGTATTCGGGCTAGTGTCATAGCTCATGTGATTGCGTAGAGTGTAAAAAATCCTCAGATAGCTGTCTAATGTAGGCTAATTGAGTAACTGCTATAGCGCGGTTATCATAATGGATAAAGCACCAATCTGCAACCACGCCTAACGTATTATGAATATGCATATCAATTCTATATCCATTTATCACATTTTTGCTTCATGGTTTATTATTTTTTTAAACCCCACACAAAATCCGTAATAGTAGAAGTAGTAGCGGTAGTAGTAGTGTTAGTAGTAGTAGTGTTAGTAGTAGTAGTGTTATTATTATTCTTAGTATTATTTATATTATTATTAGTAGTAGTAGTAGTAGTAGTAGTAGTAGTAGTAGTAGTAGTAGTAGTAGTAGTAGTAGTAGTTGTAGTAGTAGTAGTAGTAGTAGTAGTAGTAGTAGTAGTAGTAGTAGTAGTAGTAGTAGTAGTTGTAGTAGTAGTAGTAGTAGTAGTAGTAGTAGTAGTAGTAGTAGTAGTAGTAGTAGTAGTAGTAGTAGTAGTAGTAGTAGTAGTAGTAGTAGTAGTAGTAGTAGTAGTAGTAGTAGTAGTAGTAGTAGTAGTAGTCTTAGTAGTAGTAGTAGTAGTAGTAGTAGTAGTAGTAGTAGTAGTAGTAGTAGTAGTTATCTAAGCCAAATCTCGTTAGTCACGTCGAACTACAAGCTTATCGATAACTCGATTGCACCAGGATTCAAATACCTTTGAAAATTTAAGAATGTACTACATGGACTTTTAAATGACTGCAATTGTGCCTACAAACTTTTCACCTGGATACAAGTCATTGATCCTTAATGCAGCAGTCCAGACTATGCTCAATCAATCAATCAATCAATCAATCAATCAATCAATCAATCAATATTCGTTTATTGAAATAAGACATACTGACACAGACGCAAACAGAGTTACAAACATCAATCATTGCTGCATGTTGTCGACGGTTGTCCGCAAATACATTTCTGTGACCGACAATTGCAGCTGGCTGGACAAGAACAGAATGCGCTAAATAGGTGGATTCGTGGCTTGTTTGAAAGGCTTAAACTAAAGGTGTAAAGTAATTGCTCAGCTGGTCTGTAAGTCTTTTAAATCGTGTTTGTACTGAACTTGTGATTAAAAAGCAATTTACGCATATCTGGTGCCGTATCCCGAGAATTGTGTGGCGAGAGACACTGCCACAATGATGAGCGGCAGGACTAAACAAGTAAAAGAAACAGAAACATCGAACACTCAGTCAAAGTATTTCACGAAAACTCTGTATAAGGGATGAGAAAGTCTAATCAAACTAAAAAAAGAAGCAATTATAAATAAGCAGTTAAGTTACATTATACTAATTGTCCCTTTCTGTAGGGTGTGGTACATTTTAGAACAATTTAAGAATTTCCAAAGACAACTTCTCCCAGTTCAATTCTCTGCTGTCCAATGACCTTTCCTCCCCACTACTTCAGACTGCCTCTAGTTGATTTGATGCAAAATGCAGAGCAAATTGCGCTGAACTGCAAAAAGGAGCGGACTGCAAAAAGTGTTCTCGAATATACTGACACTAAAAGGATCTAGTGTGCTCGGGAGAAGTATGCATTTCTCAAGAAGGACATTATCAAATTTCAGTTGTATTGTATTTCATAATATGTCAAGCATAAATTGCAATCTGGTAGACTATATTCCATGAAATGTTTGCCCAATTGTATTGTGTGTCAAGTATAAATCAAAATCTTAAGAACAAGTGCTAACGAATTTTACCCCAAGCGGTAGCAACGAGCTTGATAGTTTCAACTTTTCGTCTGACGTGGAAGACAAAGATGGTGTAGAGCAACAGTTGAACACCTTCAGCCAGCATGAGGAAAAATGCGGCAAGGAAGAAGTAGTGCAACAGAACGGCAACGATTTTGCAACCAATCTGCGGACCAGCAAGCACCTTGCTCAATATACTCGAATTTCGATTTAGTGTAACGTACCGACATCTTACTAGTAAATTCTCGAAAACGCTTCCCGCTAGGTTAAATGCTGTTAAAGTCCGTTAATAATTATATGAACAAGTGATACCCGATACATGTATACATGAGCAGAGATATCAACTGCGCGCAAAAGAAGAGTGTATGGCAAAACTAATTATACATGGCGAGATGATATAATTCTTTACCAGATGAATGTTTATTTAGCAATGAGGACTATTCAGCCTAATTGTTATAAAAGCTGGTCCATACTAAGATGTGATCATACCGGGGTGTCGACTCTGTGGAATCCAGCCAGGAAGATGATATAATCAATTATTAGAGCGACGCATAGGTTAAGCAGAACTGTTGCCTGCGCCGATTTGGACTTTCTGTTAAAGAAATAGCATCAGAATACGAACGTAATTCTATCAGTGTATCAGGCGAGTCAGTTAAGACATCTATTGTATTGTATTGTATTTAAACATTTATAAAGCGCCTCTAGTAGGGTGAACCGTTCAGAGGCGCTCCCAGTGCGCAAGGCCGAGAGAAAAGAAATAAGTCTTGGGGAAAGCAAAAGAAGATGAGGGTTACTTACATCTATGTCTTAGCTATGCACAGTCAGAAACCTATTCCGATTGCAATTATTTTAATGTGTCATGCGAGTCAAAATAAATAAAATAAATGAAATAATCCTTGATACGAACATAAGAAAGCAGTCACAGAGCATCAGAACTTGCTCAATATTCCATTACAAGTAAGCTTGACTGATTGTTTCGTTTTTACTTCAGGTGATAAACTCCAGAATACTTTCTCTTGAATTATAATTACAACACTTTGACACTAAAGCGTAACGTAATGTTTTGAAAATAAAATTTATGAACTCCGGAAGTTTATTGCCAAGATTCAGACGACTTACTTCCAAGTCAAGGCGTAGAAGACAATGGTTAAGATGAGAGCAACGACTGAAATACTGCAGCCGAAGATTGTAATCAAGCTCAAATGCTGCAACATTTTAAACGGATCAGAACACTCTTTTAGTATTACAATGACTATAAATAAAATAGCATAAAACCCAAACACGAATGCCGTCAGTGCGTCTGATTTGAAAATAGTAGGCGGGTTGAAAATCGATCGCGCTCGGACGAGTAGGCGAGCGATGCTCGGTCGACTTTGAGAGCTTTTGTGTTCAGCGTATTTTATGTATCGTATTCGTTCGTATAGATGCATATAATAATCCTCTAGTATCTCAATTCAGTTCTGTTATAATTATCCGTCCTGCATCATGGCTGTAATCAGGCCCGGTTCGTCCGTTAGGCAAACTAGGCAGCCGCCTAGGGCCGCCGATTTTTAGGGGCCGCCAATTTTCCATTTTTCCAAAATTATTTAATTATTATTTGCTAGATGGAAGTATTATAGTGTTGGTTTATAGTGTTGGTGTAATAAATCGCGCAGGTGTAACCGTGAATTCCTAAAACAAAGGTCATGACATTCATTGACATTCATTTGTGAGGCGAATTCCTTAAAAAAATCAACTTTTTTTGTAAGAAGAAATTCCAAAAAAGGTTTGCTTAGGGCCGCCGGTTTGCCGAGGGCCGCCAAATGTCTTGAGCCGGGCCTGGCTGTAATAAATTTTAGCGTGCTACTTAGCTATAATTAATGATTACAGTAACAGTATTACTGTATTCCCAGACAGAAGTTGAACCCAGTGAATCACTTATTTCAATATTTTTCTTATGACTAGAACTGAACAAGAGTAACGGAAGCTGCACAATAACAACAAATATTAAACAATCACATTAACTGTAACATTATCTGTAGCCCACTAGTGTTCTCGCATCACACAGTGACACATTCAATCACTCTCACTGTCAGTGGGTGGCATTAACTGCAAGCGTCTACTCAGTAGGCGTACTTATTAACCGCCGATAAGCCTCCTCTGCTTGTCGACCCAATGCTGTATCGTTCCTAACCTGAACATGCACGAGAGTTGCGTTTCCTGTGTCTGAAAAGGCCCTAGTATTAGTAACAGAAAAATCATTTGTTACCATGTTTTTTTGCTGGATTTCAAGCGCATTTTCATGTGCCTGCAAGTTAAGTAACAAGTTAAAAAGATAATGAACTTATCACTTGAACAATCAAACAATTAAGTCATTTATTATGAGCAATATACGATGGCGTATGGAGTATAGCAGTAGACCTATAGGGTCATCGTCATGATATTTAACAGCTATCATTAGGTCCTTATATTTGTCCATCAGTGTTGAGCTTTTATTATCATCAAGCAGGGCTGCTAGTGTTAGCCTTGAACCTCAATTAATAATCAGAAATTGATATTGATTGGCAACGCAGTAATCACAATAGTATAATGTATTATTGGCATTGTCATAAAGTCACATTATCGCATTAACGAACAGGCATTGAGCATTTCTATGATCTCAGTCAACAAAGACAATTAAAAACAACATCAAGTTAATACAGTACAACACATTATTGTATTTTATTTTGCCTTCCTTACAAAGTTCAGAAGGGCACACACGACCATGCAACAGAACATCGATGGTGCAGAGCAATAATTGTGAGAGAAAGACCTGCTCAAGGTCCCCATGCAGTAATTGCCTTGGGCGAGGCTCGAACCCGAGCTCTTCGCGTTACAGGTAGATCGCTCTAACCAATCGGCCACTGTGCCACACAAGTTTGACTATTGATCTGGATGTGATCTCTGTTAGGAATCTATGGTTTCACTTCAGCGTGACCACCGACTGATGCCTGATAGATGATGATTATGATGATGATAGTAATGATGTTGTTGACGATGATGAAGATGATGATGATGATGATGATGATGATGATGATGATGATGATGATGATGATGATGATGATGATGATGATGATGATGATGATGATAGCTCTACAGAATCTTTTGGCCTTGGATCAGATTTATCCAATCGGTAATTCTTATACTGTTACAATTAAGAGGGTTTTTTTGCAACTTGGATAGCGAAATGTTAAGACAAAGCTGAAGACTTACAGCAACTGCCATCTTGACCGAGATTCCTGAGTAAAATTCAATGTAGATAAGAGTGAAGCGACGAAAATAGCCTCCAAAGTCTCTGAGTCTCTATTCTTGTTATCCTTTGGAAGAAAAAATTCGACTGAATTCAGATGCCTTCAGCAGAGTCAAAATCCGGTCTTAGCACTCGTCAGAAATTACGAACGGAGCTGTGACAACGTCGATATCTCGCGCTACAGAGCCGGTAAAAATCTGTGACACATTTTGTTTTTGTAAGGGCTTTTTTGCTGATCTTTTGTATACAGAGCTGTATGATAGCATTTACTAGTATGACGAAGGAATGGATGTGATAAGCATACTCTGTAAACAGACCAATTGAAATAAAAACTGGGTTTCGGGAGTTTATTGATATCGCATATGAAGAGTACGCATTGTTGAAAGGGGTAGTACTCACTACTCAGGCTTTATATCATTTTCTAGTTCGGCGAGTACAGACCAAATGCTAAATTTTGAGTGCTTCTGTATAGCCCTGCTGAGAGAAGCGCTTTATAAATGTTCAGATAAGATAAGATAAGATAAGAAATGACAGGCACAAGTTATGAAATCATATAAAAACGGCGCCTGGCTAATACAGATAGTACAAGACGATTAGCTATCTGAATAGAATGCAGCTCAGCGAGATTTCTTCAAGAGAGCAGTATAGTCGGCAAAACTGGCGCTGAGTTGTGGCACTTCAGCTAATTGTAGCTTCTGATTAAATCATCACGAGAGTAATTACTAGTGTTTTAATTCTTACTTAGCTTAATTGGAATTGAAATTATTTGCAACTGTATGGGGTCGAATTGGCTTACCCGAGTGGTATAAAACTGTTAAACTCGTTCAGTTGGTAAGATATATATATATATATATATATATATATATAAATATATATACTATTCCCCTGCGTACCACGAATTTGTTGATTTTCTGTAGACGCTGACGGCCTGACAAAATACTAAACTAACCCAGAACACATACAGCATAATAATTACTGAATAGCGTGTAGTATTTCTGCCTGGAGGTTCCGGGATAGTGTCAATCTCAATGTTGCCCGCAGCCATCTCTTACAGGATGAAAACGCGATTGTTGGGTCAGGGTTAATCACATCGCCAGATGTGTTCAGTCTGTTGCGCTTAACCGAAAGTCAGTGATATCACAAAACTTACTGCACTTGGAATTTACACAACGACATGTATAGCAATATTTCTGTTTTGACAGGTTCCTGGTATAAGACTTATTACCCGTATCCTCGATTTTGCCCGCAATCTTCTGTTACAGGATGAAGACTCGAGTAGGCCTACTAGGCCTAGCTTAATAATGGGATCAACTCTGCCTAACCCACAGCTAACCAACAGTCAGTGATATCCTAAAACTTACAGCGTCCATCATCGACAAGCTAGCTACTCCTATATCTATCAATTGATGTTCTGGATGTTTCGTTGGACCATGATAATGAGTTATGAAAAGTAGCATTTGACAAAGGTTTTCAGGAAACATCGTCTCAAAACACTCAGGTCCAGAAACACTACTGAAAAAATAACTCAAAAAAAGACTCTACGAAACTTTTAAAAGGTACAACACAAGAGTGGCTGCCTAGTCTGTGATGTACTCTTTAGCGTACGCGATACGCATACTGTTGTCTGTTTAGCAGCATGTCCTGCACCTAGATCGGATAAAGAATCTGCTTCCGAAAGACTCTGTGACTTATTTGCTTTTCATCTCCCTGTCTGTATTCGAATTCCTGTGCAACTCTCTGCATTTGAATATCACATATAAAAAGTAGCCAGTTAAGCTTAAGAAGAAACATGCTATCCATCCATAAATGCCACAGTACTACCCACGACACTGAATTACTTCCTCGGCTTGACCTCCCCAGACTCTGACCTGGCACCGGAACGGACAAGGCATCCTGACTGTTGCGGAATTGATTTGATATAGCGCCGGTGAATAAGCTGGTCTCCCTGACGTGGCTTTTGTGTGGTGCTAAGAAATTTCGGAGATTTACGTTTACATTATTTTACTTCTCAAGGGCCGCAAGAGAAAGACGTGGTTAACAGTGTCAAAGGCCAATAATTATCAAAACGGCAAGGACAGTAACATGTCCCCGATCTGCCTGAATGTGTATTAGAAAGGAAGAAGGAAACATTTTGTGAAATGAAATAGTGGACTAAAACGTTGTGTACGTGTCCTTAGCTTCTTAGTTATTGCACCATTTTGAATAATAAATGTTTTGATTGGATGGAGACACTAAACCTACATTTGAAAGTTGTAGGGCCTATGCATGGGAGCTGTTGTAGTACTACTCGTCAAAAGGCTGTGTTCGAATTCATCATGTATACCCGGAACACCCGACATGTAGGTTTACAACAGGGCTTGCAGGCGGATGTACACTGTGCTATAATTACTGAAATCGTTAATTAAATGTTTTAAATTATTCTGGGAGTGTGCAATAGCCTAACGGTTAGCGTGCTCGACTGTAAAGCCAAACCTTCGCTAGGACCGATAGATATTCCAATATTGCTAATCTTTTTCTGCGTCAAAGTGATATCAACTATCAACTATCAACTATCAGACTATCCTTAATGCTGCTGCTCGGCTTATAGGTGACATTCCTAAGTTTGCCCACATTTCTGCCTTTATCCGTGATTCCCTCCACTGACTCCCTGCTCAACAGCGAATTCAGTTTAAAACCCTCACTCTCATGCGCAACTGCCTTACTGCCTCTGCTCCGTCTTACCTAATGAATTTTTGCAACCCTGCAGTTTCTTCATTGCCTGCGAGGGCTTCCTTGCGATCTTCGGCTCGCGGCCTTATGGTTGTCCCTCGCATGCGATCTTCCACGGCACAATCCAGAAGTTTCGCCTGTGTTGGCCCCTCTGCTTGGAACTGTCTCCCCTTGTTTCTCCGCCAAGAGCTTCTTGCCCTCTCTCCTCTCCAGTTCCGTAGACGCCTGAAAACTTTCCTTTTTGCCGGTGCCGGCATTGATGCGGGTTGAAAGCGCCGCTGATTTGAGTGGCGCTATATAAGTTTTCGGTTACAATTACAATTACAATTACAACTATAAAATAAGCGAGCCTAGTCCAAATTGTTGATGAGAAGATTAGATGACGTAGAAAAAGACGGGATACAGGCCATCATATCCAAAGGTTTAAAAGACTTAAGTCGCTAATGTTTCACATCCATGGCTACCTCTCAGAGTTAGGTGAAGAAAGCTGCTCAACATCTTCTGTGTATTCAAGTGACTATTTTGTAAATTTTGTTTATGAGCATTTGAACGTAGAAGACATTCGAATCTTTTATTTATACAATTGAAAATTTCCGATAAGGCAACAAAAGCACAGAATATTATCTAATCAGCTACCGGGTACATGACATTTGTGTACAATTTAATTAAATACATATCACTGTATATAGCGTCAGCGATAAACGTTTCATATACGTTGTAGAAACAAGACGAAAAAGTGTTAATTTCAAAAATATTAATAACGCGCTGATATGAGCAATTCCAATTTTAACAGAATGAATGCTCAGTGGTGATTTTAAAGACTGGTCATTAATAGTTTATAATTGTTTGTCTAGTTGCTTGGCTTTCTCTAATGCTATCTTATTGTTGTTTTCAACTCAAGACTTAATAAAAACAAAGAATGATCCTACAACAGGTTTTCTCTTGTCCACAGCCTAACACATCGAAGAAGGTAGGCCTAAGTCAGAATCGCCAGCATATTCACATACACTCGCTCAAAAGAACCTTAGAACGAAAATGTTGAGTTAGATTAGTAATTAAGCGCGATAGCCTTTGTGATTCGCGTGCTGGAATATATATCGAGAAGATGGGATTCGAATTCGCCCAAGAACATAAATTTGTTTACTGTAACAGCTTTTGACTGGCCTAGCGGCCTCTATCCACTCAGTTACCGAGTTATAAAGAGTACAGAACATACACAATCGGTTTGAAGGACAGTCGGTTGAAGACCTTCCTTCATATACCGATGCTATGAAAACGGGAGTCGCTAACACGTCATAAGCATAGTTGCCTCTAGCAGACTGGCTTAATTTACTGCAATTATTCTTTTTCTAATACTGCAATTTTAAATCATTCTATGTACTATAAAGTTCTATTGGAAAGCTAAGCACAGAGCAACAGCATATGATCACGAGAACTGCATCGTATAAGAAGAGTTGCGTTGAAATGATTTCGAATATAAAGCAACTTTAAAAATTCGATTGCCGAGAAAGGTAAAATTAGCCATATTTTAAAACCACGGTAATGGTCACACACTCTTTCAGCTCTTTTCCTTTAACAGTATGTTACTCTTTATTTAACTTTCATTCTAATAGAGCATAACTGGCGCTATAGGAAGGAACTAGAACATAATTATGAATCAGCATGCATGAAGTTACATGTTACAATTAAAGAATGAAATTTGAGTAGCTATTATCCGAGTAATTCTTATTAATAAACATTTCTAACATATACTTATATAAGATTTACATAAATCAAAGCCAAGCCATTAATATTATAAATCTGTAATCTGACTTTATGTTGGCTACATACTGGTAGTTGGTATCCGAATAATGAAACGCAAATATATAGTTCTTGAGAAGGACATAGTCTGCGTCGTGTAAGCTTTTATATATATGCTGGTGGAAAGGCGGAATCTGGAGTCATTAACAAGTTTGAATTCAGCGTCAGGCTTCTCTCTGACCCGCATGAAATTAGGGATGCATTTTTTCCGACCCATATCCAAGTATTGGTTCACTTCCTTCAGACCCAGATTCTACTATAGCCTCACTTTACGGACCCAGAACCAATTAAGGCTCAACTTCCTTCAAAACTGGACCCATGTGGGATTCACTTCTTTAGAAACCAGGTCCAAGCAGGGATTCACTTCTGTGGAAACCAGGGCCACGTATGGATTCACTTCTTCAGACACCAGGTCCAAGTGGGGATTCACTTCTGTCGAAACCAGGTCCAAGTAGGAATTCTGTTCTGTCGAAACCAGCTCCAAGTATGGATTCACTTCTGTCGAAACCAGATCCAAGTGGGGATTCACTTCTGTCGAAACCAGTTTCAAGTAGGGATTCACTTCTGTCGAATCCAGTTTCAAATAGGGTTTCACTTCTGTCGAAACCAGATCCAAGTAGGGATTTACTTCTGTCGAAACCAGATCCAAGTGGGGATTTACTTCTGTCGAAACCAGATCCAAGTGGGGATTCACCTCTGTCGAAACCAGTTTCAGTAGGGATTCACTTCTGTCGAAACCATGGCCATGTATGGATTCACTTCTTTCGATTCCAGATTCGAGTGGGGATTCACTTCTGTCGAAACAAGGTCCAAGTAGGAATTCTGTTCTGTCGAAACCAGCTCCAAGTATGGATTCACTTCTGTCGAAACCAGTTTCAAGTAGGGATTCACTTCTGTCGAAACCAGATCCAAGTAGGGATTTACTTCTGTCGATACCAGATCCAAGTGGGGATTCACTTCTGTCGAAACCAGATCCAAGTAGGGATTTACTTCTGTCGAAACCAGATCTAAGTAGGATTTCATTTCCTGTGGGTTCAACCCCGATTTTTTCGGATCCAAGTTTAGATTGACCTCTTCTCGATTGAGATCCGAGTAAGTAGTACTCAATGCTTCTGATTGCGCATTTGACTTTGGACATTTTTCAGATTCGTTTGTGAGTGATTTGCAATCGTGGACTTGATGTTGATCTATTTCTAGGCCACATGTGACATCCCCTAAAGGAATTGAATATCCCATGTCGTCATACGTGATTTCTTCATCCAGCATCGGTCTACCTCTGCCTATGGCTTCTTTCTGTGACGCATCTATTGATTCATATTTATTGTATCCATCTATTGAATCATATCCATTGTATTCATCTATTGATTCATATCCATTGTATCCATCTATTGATTCAGATCTATTGTATCCATCTATTGATTCATATCTATTGTATCCGGGTACATCAGGCGATTGTGGTATCACCACTTCTTTTAGCGCTATTTCTTCCAATACCTGATCAATGGAATCATAACCTATATGTTCATACATGCTTCCTTCTCTTGTCATCGATCCTTCCTTGTTTCCTGATAATTCTTCCAAAGGAAGAGCAATTGAATCATAACCTATATCCTCATAGATACTAGGAAGATTTGGCAATCTCCTGTTGCTGACGTCTACAATGTAAAGTAATATAAAAGAAAAGCATTCGTTGCACACATCTCAAATCAGTGAAGAGTAAAGCAGAAAAATTGTTTACACATATATCTCGCCTTAGCAATTGCTTTACCTATTCTGTCTGGTCTCTCTGGCAATCAGACTCGGGCTTCTTTTGGACATCGATCTTTTGGCAACCCCTTTGATTCTACGCAGCGCTTTCTGAATGAGCGGGTGTCCTGCGCTTGCTTTAGAGAGCCGCTTTAGAAATTTGGAGTTTACGATTACGATCTCATCCGTAAACAACACTAATCAAAGGTTGTTCACAGTCGATTTACGCAGCAGACTAGTGCTCTTTGTACTGAACTATAAGCTTAGAAGTCAGGGATTCAAACCTGCACCAAAGCATAAATTTTTCAGGAGAGTTCATATGAATAATCGTAATCTCCAAACTTCTAAAACGCCACTTGAAAGCCGAGTGCAGGACATTAGCTTAGAGAGGAGCGCTGAGTCAAGTCACAGTTTTTTTTATTAACAGTTATTTAAGGAGGTTTCCAGGTGGTCCACGTCAAGAGCGGAGGCTGAGCAGCTGTTAAGACGTGTGTCGCTTAGGGCGAGAAGATTTAGAAGTCAGAGGATCTGATGAGTCAGGATACGAGTTCTTGAGAAGGTGAGACTTCAGTTTTGAGTGGAAAGCCCGGGGGTGATAAACAGAGCAGCCCGAGGAGGAGGTGGATGGAGGATTGGTTGCAATAATGATGGAGGAATTTTCCCATTGTAGCAGGACCGTGCCCAATCCAGTTTCTAGTTGCTGGTCAGAAACCGCAAATATTACGATAAAAATTTCTAGTAACGGAGAACAACAACTTCTATTTGGCCTGTCAGCAATTCGTCTATTTCTTCGGCAGTTTTCGTTTACAGTTATAGCTTAAGTATATTTACTCCCAGAATAAATCCTTTTAATTTATACGAAAAATATTGTTTTGATTGCGAGACAATCGTCTTCTTTGAAGGTAGTTTGAAGCGAGACCCAATCGAGAAAACGTCTATTATAGTCTTTTTTGTCCAGATTCTTGACTCACTTTGCGTACCGGCAACTGAGGGCTCACGGACTGGCAGCTGTCCGCAGACCACTACTTTGGGACGCACTGCTCTATACAGCCAAAACCAGCCATATAATTATAAAAACGCAACGGAAGACTATTCAATACAGGCGAAGGCACGACAGGCTGTAGCTGAAGTGTACGGCGCGGCACTTGCAATTCTAATTTCCATGGTAGTAGAATGCAGATGCAGATGCCCTAAGACTTGAGCACACAGCTCTCTGATGTATGACGGTGAATTTCGGAATGTTAAATAAGGGCATGCTGGCAGGCTGCTCTTGAACTGGAGTCATATGGGTTGAGACTCTAAGGTCTGACTTACTTTTCTTTGTAAGCTGCTCTTGATCCGAAGTCACCTGGGTGGAGACGTTCAAATCTGACTTGCGAAAGCGGCTAATGAAGTTTGAATACACGGAGGAAATCTTGTCGTTCACTTTCTGAAAAACACCCACACTTATGCTTGTGAATGTACTGATCTAAGCATGGACAATGGCATGTTTCGGCAGGCATATTCTTGACCCTGTTTTGTTACTTTTATCCTTTACTGAAAATTTAATATTTTAGAATTTGAATCAAGTGTACCTAATAGACAATTTTATCTTCAATCTAACTTTATATTCAATGTATATTTAATGTATATCATTCCATAATTTTTAAGATGTTATGTGGCAAAAACGAAGGTTACTCAGATGGGATCAAGGGTACATGTAGGCCTAGGTATGCACCCTTGATCCCACTTACATGGTATGGTATGCACTGCACAGTTGAAACCATGCCAAGATTCAGGTATATCTTTGGAAAGGAAAACAGCAAACTCATAGTCTAACTTCCGGTGCGTGTTCGCTGACAATCCATAGTGTAGCTTTACAGCACGTAACAAATATTCTGAGAAGGATTTCTCTCTCTCTCGTTAGTGAAAAATTGCTTTGTAACAAAGTTTGGTTTGCATATTGTGTTGAGGTTAGTTTTTTTACATATCTCTTTAATGTGATAAGATTGCTTTCCGTTTGTTTAGCTACACCATAAGCAGTTTGTCCTTCAAGAACAGTTACTGCTGCCACAGTCTCTTGCATTTCCTGTTCAGGTATTTGATAAACAGTTTACTAAGTATTGCCACTGTGGTCGAGGGAACAACGTCAGTAACAGTGCAGATGAAATCATTCAAACCCATTTGAAACATGAGGACAGTCTATGAATAACGCAATAGATGTTAATTAATTTCACTGTCCCGCTGCAGGAAGTTGCAGCGGCCTTTGATCTTTAACCTTTCCATAGCGTAGGCCCGTGTTAAGGGGCCCTGGAGCACTTTGTCATGTTGGGGCCCCTTCGTCCCTTCCCCAGTCCAAAATGTGGGGTACGGGTACCCCTCGTACCCCCCACAAATTACGCCTATGCTCACCTCCCTCCCTTCCCCCTTCCCTAATTTAGCATTTATTCAAATTTGCTCAGTATTAACATTGGCTTTTTCATCATCAAACGCGCAAACGGGTTATGGATACAGGCAGCAGGCTACAGCGACCCTGTCACTGCATCACAGTGATCATATTAGCACCTTAAGTTCAATTCACATAAGACTCACAACTAACTAGTTTAAACTGTAGGATCAAATTATGTGAACAGAATTGAATGAATCAGATAAAATAGGAAAATAATAAGAAATGCAAAAACTAAAATTAAAGACAAAGGCTGAAGACAAAGCAGTCTGAAACTGCTTTGTCTTCAGCCTGTTATGATGAGTAACTCTGAGCTTCATATCCCGCCAGTATTTCTGATTCAGCCGCATCATTGTTTCAAAATGATCGTCGTTGTTGATAAACTCAATTGCACTTGCAGTTTCAGGCATCTTATTTTCATGTACGCTGTCCTTAGAACTCAAAATAATTTGCGCATCATCGTAAACTTCGTCAACGATCGATCTGCCGACTATTTCCAGCTCACTACCATCCACTGTCCACTCACAGTCACAGACACACTATTCAATTCAATTTTCAATTCAATTCAACTTTACTGATCCGAATTCAATACAAAAGTACAGTAGGCACCAATCGGAATGTAAAAACATTCGGGATACAATAGGAAAAGCCCAAAAGGGACATAAGTAGGGCTGCCTATTTGTTAAATAGTAATAAGATGGCACCAAAAAGAAAAAGAAAAATGATGGGGACAAAAACCAGGCCCTGAAAATACTGTCCTTGAGGTATAGTATGAATGAAAAGTAAAGAACTAGTTGAAAATACAAGAAAATGCAAACAAACAAAATAAAAACAAACAAAAAACGAAAAGATAATGCATCAGATGATCAGCATGGCTCACCCGAGCACCTATTACTGTAAACAGGATTACAGAAAAGAACTTGGTAAAATAAACACACACAAAGTAAGCACATCCAAATCAAGAGAATTAAATGTATGCTTACTTAACTAGTCAAGTCCATGTCAACAAACATGAACTTACAAAAATTAGTTATATCAATGTGCGCACAATTAATTGCCAACTGTGTCAAACTATCAGACATAGTACTACTACTTTGAAAGAACGTTGTCAGTTTTGGGGTGTTAGGTCTAGTTAACACTTACAGATTTCGCTTCACTTGTTCGCGCTTTGCAGCACGTTAAAAAAAACCAGTGGCATACTTGCGAGTTCTCGACATTATTGAATGATTATTCAATACATTAAGTTTAAGTTATAATTACTAAAACTACAGCAAAGTTACCGTAGTTAGTAAGTTACGCACAAGTCGGCACAACATGTCAACAAGATGATGACTTAACCACAGGGATAATTAAGATATCTAAAGTCTTGACATTGTTTTCACTCTAGGCCGAGTGAAGAGTAACGTGACTTGTCGCCACATTTAAATCAAAATGAATTCCACTTTCCCACCAAAAGTGAAATCAATTTCCATTTTGATACGCAGAAAAAACCACTCATATTTGGGGGGCCCTTTGGTCGTCGTGGGCCCCGGAGCACATGCTCCGCGTGCTCCAATGGTTAACCCGGGCCTGCCATAGCGCATACCGTTCAACCAGTTGACATGCATCTTAATACGGTCACAATGTCATGTTGCTTAACTTGCCTGTCTATTAAATTTTAGTTTGACGCTGCATGACTGTCACATGCCAGTTATCAATTCGCTTACCTTGTAATGAAAACGTGCATGTAAGATAAATATGAGTAATCCCTGCAAAAACAAACAGTTTCATTGGGATCCAAAATTATAGAAGCAATTATTCGTGAAGGCTTTTGCAGCTTATCTCCTATTAATGAACCGTGCTTGGTTGTCAAACTGCAGTGTTACTCTGAAGCCCTATGAAAGATGACCAGGCTACAAGTACGGGCCTCCCTAATCGGGTGTGTTTCTGGACTTATTGCGCCTTTTTTAAATTTTGGAAGCCCTGAAATTGTAATCGCAATTATAATAGTAATCTCTAGATTTATTCAGCGCCCACAAACGCAAAGTCCCGGGAACCAGCTTATTCATAAGCGCCTAGTCAAAACAAAACCGATAGGCAGAGAGGGTCAAATTCGGTTTCAGATCAAGATACAAGGGTCAGCGACGGCAACGGCGCATCTCTTAGAGATAAAGAAAAACCGAAGCATTACATAGGACTCAAAATAGAGTGGACAATGTATCAGAAACAGTCAACCAACAGAACAGGAATCATATTTATGATTCTATAAAATTGAAGACTTCTTCAGCATCTCTGTGCATATTAATTGAGTCATCCATCAATCAATGTCCGGTGCTAATGCTGCAGAGCAAACTTGGTGTGAATGCGAAATTACGACTTCTGTCTAAGGCTAGTCCTGTCGAAGCCAATAGGAGAATAGCAGAAGATATAGAGTATCCTTCGAAGGAAATCAATCCAAGAAGTTTATAGTGCAGAAGGTCAACACAGAATATGCAGAGCGAATCCAGAAAAGAGTTCCATAGTATTGCGGAATTGATTTGAGATAGTGCCTATGTTGAAGCTGGACTCCGCGACGTAGCTTTTGTGTGGCATTGAGAAATTTCGGAGCTTTACACCACATTACACCCATTAAGAACTGTGCTTGTCCACTATATAGTGTGATTCGGACAGCCATAAGAATTTGCCAAGTACAGGAAAGTCGCGGAAGGCAACAGAAATTAAAGAATGCGTCTCGGTGAGTTACTCAAAACGTGCTATGCCAATTGTCTTGAAACATACTTACATCAATATTGAAGTTTACCAAATTGTAGATCTTAGACGGTATGTACATGACGTAAGTAAACTTCATGTATGTGTGTTTGTATGTATTTTTGTTTACATGTATGTATGCGTGCATGGCTGAATGTATGCATGAATAAATTATATTCACGTGTGTATGAATAAATTTATGTTAATTAGTCTTTGTTGGCATAAGTGCATTTTCATACAACGTATCGAGTCTGTGTTTCAGCATAGCTGTTATAAAAGTGATCTAACCTGCAGCGAGTTGATGATAGTGAATATATACTGGAAGACAACGGTACGGAAAAGAAGACAAAAGACGCCAAACAACCAGCCAACACCAAGCACTGAACATATAACCAACATATTCCAAATCGTCGCTCTTCAAAAAAAACATTAAAGTAAAAAAGGTGACACCGGATTTATAATGCAAAGAAAAGTTCATTTGAAGAAAGTTAATGATACAGCTTAGGTCTGTTAATTCATTACCTTCTTCAGTATTTACCCAGTATGCTATTGCAACTCTACTTACACAGACAGCCCCCAAAAGCTTCCAACCTAACTGAAGTCAAATATTTTAGATAACGCTAGGTAGCCATGTTTTGTGCTCTTATTTAAGGTTCTGAAAGGCGCCGTGTCAATTGTCTGGAAGCTCACTAACGTATACGATGTTAAAGTTCGTTAGGAGCAAAACTTATACGTTAAGAATCAATCCTCAAATAGCGATCTAATCTAGTCTGCTTATTTCTATTGCGCAGTTTTCATAGTGAATCAAGCCTCAATCGATGGTTGGTTCAAGTGAAATCGTAATAAAAGAATTTGTAATTCCTTACAGAAACCATGTCTAATTCCGACAAGTTTTTAAACCAGAAAATTAGGCAAGGGTTTGTAGACAAGAGTGTAGTCACCACGGGCAGGGAGGATAATTAGGAATTTGGCAGTTCTACCGTCTATTTGTCTATATAGACTCGATATTTTCTAATGTACGTTATGCCAAGTAATAATTTACAATATGTAACATAACTTTGAATTTCTGGGCGATAACCGAAATTTTATTTTTAAGAGGTTCTTTACCGTATCTCATCTATCTTTCTCGCGTTATTTGCGATGATGGATATTTTCTTAGACATACACCTCAATGCGATAATTAGAATGACGAAGTTAGCCTGTTTAAAATATGAATCCAGTTATAATGTGTTGTTCCAAGGTCAGAAACACAGAATATACTGCATGGTCAATTATGCAAACGCAGTTTTATTGATTATTATTAAATAGGTATTTCTGCGCCGGTGTAAAATAGTGTAGAGGCAATAAAATAAACAGATGGCGCTGTAAATCCAAGCAGTAAATAGGCTATTCATGGGATCAGATAATGACATGATTTACTTTTTCGGTTTTTATGCATCAGTCTTAACCGTTTTAAATTCATAAAACTTAGTGTATATATATATACATATATATATATATATATATATATATATATATATATATATATATATATAGGGTGCCAATGAACATAGTGTAAAATAAACTTTTTTCAATTATTCTAATTTCTCACCCCCTCAAAGTGTTCCTTTTGGTAAGTAGATTAGGTGTTAAAAATCTTATTCAGATAGATACATATTTAGAGGTAGCTCATTGCATTAGTAATTTACAGTAGCTCATTACATTTTGTGCTGCGAAATTGGCCCTCATGGTGGTGCCTGTGTTCTGCTTGATAAGAAACTTAGAAAACTCTATTGAACTTGGCATGCAGATACCTATTCATGGAACTAGTCATTGCCAAAGTGTTTGACATACTGATGTCAAACAGTAGACATAACATGAAGCTATTTAAGAGATTCAGAGACTATGGAGCACAATTGAAGCAGACCGTTATGAGAATGGTATAAAGATGACATCAACTGCAGTGGATTTGGATCCAGTGAAAAATGTGCTTATCCAGTTCATCCAGCGCCAACTCAAGGATTTTCAGCCAAGAGACGATTACTGTAAGCTCTTTCATCTGGCACTGATATTCAATGAGTAGGAGCGGAAAGTGGTGGAGATGTGCTCATCCATGCTCCTGAAGCCTACCATAGAGCTAGATGGATGGCAAAGCTAATATAGTCTAAAAATCTATTTATTACGCTCTCAATTCCACCTCAGCACATGTGAGTTGTCAGCTCTCCAACAGTTCTATGCATCTGTTCTTAAGTTGTACATAAGTGTTGGTACACAATTGGATGTGTCGCATCTGCTCCTCGCAACTACTTGAATCTTCTGTGTGAGTTTGATGCATACAAGGAAACAAAAAAGCTGTTGCCGATGCAGCAATCAAGTTCTTTTGTGGTCATTTGTGTTATCTATAGGTGAAACTCTCGTTGGTCTTGCTTTCTTCGATCCAATGGTTCCTCTGGATATGAAGGAAGCAATGGTCACAGCCCTAAGTAAGGAAACACACGGTAATGCTACGCTCAAGGTTAAGTTAGCAATTATGAACTCTCTCCAAAGTCTCCATAGCGATGTACGTTACTCATTGATATTGCATGGAAATTTAACATTGTCCAATGCTAAAACTGTAACCAAGTTGAGCTACCAGTAAATATTATCTAATTGATACCAAAATTTGTGTCCTTCTTACCAATAACCAAAGGAATAAATGTAGGGGGTGAGACATTGCAACATCCAAACTTTAGTTTTCATTGGCACCCTAATATATATATATATATATATATATATATATATATATATATAATATATATATATATATATACATATATATATAATATAGGCCTACATAAATATTTTGCGCTTATGATGTCACCGAGGTGCGTGAGCGACTACACATTTCCTTTCAATTAATATCACAGGTATAAATATGGTACCGGTATCTTAAGTTAGGCGACTTCACTCTAGAAATGCGAGTTGATGATATACATGTAAATTTAAGATAATCATCGGACTATATATATATATGTATATATATATATATAAATATATATATATATATATATATATATATATATATGTGCGTTTTAGGAGCTAGCGTGTTCTGTTCACATAATTATAAGAGACATGCAAGAGAGTAATTGTTCTTGGGTAGAGTACTTGCCGTGATGATACACAGAACAGGAGCAACGAAGGCCCAGATGAGACCACCATCGATTGACAACCAGCACCTGCAAAAACACAAAGCGCTTTATAAATATTCATATTAATCACATTTGTGCTCTTTGCTTTACAACTAGTATACTACAACCACCATTACTAACACTGCTACTACTACCTACTAGTACTACCACCACTACTACTCCTACTTCTGCTACTATTAACTACAAGTACTTCCACTACTACACAGTAATCTGTGAGCCTAACTAAAAGGTGTTTATATGGAATTTTTGAGCTAGAAAGTTACTGACGCGAAGCCGTTGCCGTATCCTTCGAGTTTTTTGGATCCGAGAGACATACCCACAACGATTAACGGCAGGACTGAACAGGTAAAAGAAACAATAATTATATTGAACACTGAGTCAAAGTATTTAACGTAAAAATTTGAATAAAGGGTGGAATTCTAATTAAACAAAGATACGAGGCAATCAGCAATTAGCAGTGAAGTTGAACTATACTAATTGTCCATTTTGTTATAATTATCTATAAGAAATCTATAATCTTCTGAGCAAAATAAGACTACTTCCACATCAACATCAAATGTCTTCATGTATTTCACTTCTGACCATTGATCTTTCATACGCACCCGTTCAGGCTCAGTCTCACTGAATGGATCAAGCTTCTTTAGAAGAAGTATGCCTTCCTTAAGAACATTAGCAAATTTAAGTTGTACTGTATTGTATGTCAAGCATAAAACTCAAATGCCATCATGATATGTTTACCCCAACCAGCAGCTACGAGCATAATGGTTTCAATTGTTCGTCTGACGCGGAAAGAAAAGATGATGTAGAGCAACAGTTCAACACATTCAATCAACATGATGAAAAAAGCGGCCAAGAAGAAGTAGTGCAGCAGAACAGCAACGGCTTGGCAAACGTCCTACAGCAGACCAAAAATCATCTTGTTCACAACATATAAATAGAGACCTATCTTCGTTACAGAAATACTATTTCAGCGTTATATCTCTTTAAAGTATATCGCAGCTCACTAGAGAAAAGCTTAATACTCATGCCTCATAATGTTGAAAAATATGCTTATTTACTATGTGTTTGCACGCATTATGATGTCAAGCAATGATCCCACATATTAATAGACTCCACTAAACAGTTGTCGATAGCTTAAATGATTTTAAAGGTAGTTAAAATTTAAGAAGAAGTGAAGCTCGATATATGTACATTGAAATTAACTCCGTACAACAAATGTATCGCAGAAGTCAAGTCAAATATTGAAGTTACATTTTCGCATACCAAAACTATTCAGAACAATTCATCTTACGTTTAATAAAACGTAGTTCGTCTTAAGGGATGGTCATACCCGATATTCGACTTTGTCTGCTCCAGCCATGAAGATGATGTAAGCAGTGATTAGAGCGACGCACAGGTTAAGCAGAATTGTGGCCTGGGATGATTTCGACTGTCTGTTAACAGATCACATCACAATAGGAACGCAGTTCTTTCAGTGTAACATACGTCTCTAAAAACTTATCCATGACACGAACACACACATGTGAATAAGCAGGCGAGATTTACGGATGGTTTATTTTTGCCTCATGTGGTAAATCAACTCTTGAATAACAATAGTATTACTGCCCACTGACAAGAAAGAATTACTGAACATTTCAAGAAAAATCTTTATGGATTCCAGGGGTTTTCCTGAGTTTATAGCGACTTACTTCCAAGTTAAGGCATAGATGATGAAGGTAAGGATGAGAGCAACGACCGAAATACTACAACCGATGGTTGACATGATGGACAACCACTTGTCGTACTGCAAGAGAAACATTTTTAATGTGTCAGCACACTACATTAGCATTACTACGATCACGATTAAAATACCATAAGAAGCCGAACACTTATGTAGTAATGTAAGAATGTGCGGAAGAGTAATTCGGTAACGCGCTGGCTCTCTAACAGAATGACGGCGGGTGAGATCTTCTGAGTATCGTGTAAATGTTGGGATCGAAGTGGTTCGTAGCATCCACAGTTGTAGGAAGGTCAGCGAGCTGTGACTTCTTGGACTTCTCACTTTTGCTACTCTCAGCAATGCGATTTCCGATAAAATCTGTTAAAATCTTTAATCAGTTTAACAGGTTTTTGGCAAATCGCAAGCTTTAGCAAACGATAAATAAAGAGAAAACTACAGACGAGCAATTGCTGACAGCAGCAAAAGTGAGAAGTAATTACTTAATGCTAGTTACGCGCCTGGAGGTGAGCACCAATGAGTGAAGGATTTGCTCTAAGTCCCAACACAGTAATCGCCTTACCGCCTGTGGACGGTGTCCTATAATGGTTAGAACATTATTTCGAAACGAACGTTTTGAGAAACCTACAGTAATGAAGGAACGTAGTTAAAATTTAAGAACAAATGATGCTCGATATATGTACATTGAAATCGTCGTTATCTCAGTAATTGAAAGTTAGGGTACTAGTGCTCTCAGCCAATTACATTTTGCATTGTTTAGTGATATTTCTGTACTTTCTACTCTCTTATAGGATGAAAGAGAAACGTTAATAGCTGCTGCCTATTTCATAGCTAGAGAAGTGCAGTTGGCTTTTACGTTGGGTACTCACCGAAGTAGGCCTACTTATGCTCATCAAAATGACGAAGTTTGTCAGATGATCACAGCTACAGATCGTGTGAGTTAAATTCGTGGAAGTCACCGAACATCCCGTGGAATCCCAGTCGCCTCTGAAACATTGAGCAAAATATGAGATCCAAAAAGAAAATAGAGTCATACATTTCACAAATACGACGGACAAATCTACACACTCATAAATTACGACAACACTGTAGTTACAAAACAAGAAACGAGTAGGCCTATTGTTACTCGACCAGCTGGACCACTAAAACATTAGCCATTGCTACTGCTGCTGTTATCGTTAAGGTTACTTTTGATGTCGAATTAAATGCCTACCGGTCGAAGTTCCAGAAGGCGCACGTTCTTCTGAAACTCATCCCTTTCGCCTGCATTGACCAAAGACAATCGATTCACATACGTAAACACAATGAACAACAAATTCAGCCAATTAAGACTTCATTTCTAAAGTGGTTTCGAGACTTTCGACTAGATCAATTTAGACAAGCACGTGTACATCATGCTGAAAATGGCACCTATGATTAGGCTGAATATTCCCCGATGATCATGCAGATTATGGTGTTCATGATCAACGTATTGATGAGTTTCGTTATCATTAAAAGACTGAAAGGACGATGGAAAAAAATTCATAAAGTATGCTCAGTAATTACATGCACATCACTTACCAACACTGTAGTACTTACTAAATACTTACATATTAACTTAGTACTTGCTTGGTACTGACTTACTACTTACTTTATAACCTAGTCCTTCTCATGAGAATCTGCACATCGGGCAACGAATCATCTCCATTCGCCTCAGTCCATTGCCAGTCTTTCGTCCTTGTCCTACAACATCTCCAAACGCCATCGTCCCTGATGGTCTATGGCCGATTGTTCTTTGATCTTCACCTTCTGTTTTCCCTTCATGGATCCAGCTCATCACTTGATTGGATCAGCTATCCTTGTCCATTCGAAACACCTCCCCATCCACTTTAATCTCCTCTTTCTGACAGCATTCTGTATAATCCTAATTTCCCATTCGCTCTCGAAAGGTTGTATGTGATATTATTTAATGATTTGAAACACACAGAATTCTTGTCATCCGCTTATGATGTGCCGTCCCTCTATTTGTTGTTCAATATCATTTCCCAGGTCTCAGAGAATCGTACATTAACGTACTCAACACTATGACGTCAAATAGGCGAATCTTTAATCTTTATGCGGCGTCGTTGTTCGTCCATATTCTTTCAAGCTTCCCAAACGTTGACCTGGACTCCCTGTGCGTATCTTTACCTCCTTGTATTTACATTTCGATATAATTATTGCATCATGACTCTGCTGTACTTTCCTGATGATTGTAGGACAGTGATAGAATGTAATTGCCGCTATTAAGTTAAGTCACGAGTAAGCTCGTTAACACGTAGCGCTTTAGAAAGTTCAGATAGCGATCACGATTACAGTCATGGGTGACACTGACTTGAGGTTAGTAAAAACTGTACCTGGTTATGTTGTAACGTTATAAGGACTTGTCGCTTTAGTGTTTCTTTGGTCTTCAATCCACCGATTGAAAACGATAGAACTCCTGAGTTGATGACACCAATGTCGCTATGTCGATTGTTTGAAACGAGAGTTTATTATTAGCAAACACACCAGACAATCTCACTATATTTCGGAGGTTTGAAGCTCAAACAAAGAAGCATCCTTACTTTACACTCGCAGCTTAAAACGTTTCCTATGTTTCACTTGAATTGACGCTAAACAAAATCGTTAGATTAGGTAAACGCTGCCATTTTGGATCGGATAAAGGAATAACTCATTGATTATTGGGAGAACCATCCACACGTCCAAGATAAACTACAGATAATCATTTAACATTAGAAACAAATACCGCAACTGCCGTGGCATATTGCGATGTATTTTATCCCAATCGACAATGACTATTATCATTCTGAACTGGAATATTTGTTTAAGAACTTTCGTTTTGCTGAACGAGTGCATATAAAACAGCAAAAAGGATAAATGGGTGTATCTGCGTTTATGGACAAACCGTTCAAGCAGAACCACGAGTTAGCTTGCCAGAGTAATCAGTTGTTGACAGAGAGTTGTAATGCTGAGGTATGTCGGCTTACGGTTGCAGTTAGGCTCCGCAGTGATACTACGATGATTGTTTGTTGTGCGGCTGTGTAATTGCACATGTGTTTGTAGGTGTAGGTGTAAGTGTATGTGTGTGTGTGTGAACCGGCATGCTCGACTGAGTGCGCAGTTGTACTCATAATTAATTCAGACGTAGCATAGTTTTCTATCGTGGTCCACATTTCAGTAATATAACAGATATCGTTGCATCGTGATTACTATGTTGTAAAGCTGCTTACTCGTTTCCTGGAAGGTAGTCGTGAAGGGTTCGATAATAAGAACCCCACGTATTCAATGGCGACCGACTCTCGGATGAAATGCCTGAGAAGTCAGTCATATAGTATCAACTTTACAGGAGGAGCTTAGTCTATGAAACAGTGACACTACAAAACGTTCAAGGTAAGGCGTTTTCAGGTCAATATGTAAGTAATTTTAATGGGTATGGATAATGTGGACGTAATCATATTAAATTTTACTGTCAGCTCAGTTTTGTCAACTTGCTCTCGTTCAGGATGCGATTTTGCATCATATATTAAGTCGCTTTGCAGTAGTATCGCGTGTATATATATATATATATATATATATATATATATATATATATATATATATATATATATATATATATATATAAAATAGAAGTCTGACGATCAGAGACGTTTGTCGAGACTGCGTCGACTGAGAGAGTGAAAGGTACCTAACGGTTATTCAGAGCAATGCAAGCAACGTTCATGGATACGTCTCTGGTATATATGATAGATAGATATGAAGCGTGACGGTATTGTCTTAGCGAAGCGCGCAGCTGCCTCGAGGCCGGCTCCCGCTGTGCATAGATAATTAGATGTCACTCAGGTGTAGCAAGCGCACGTGTCTAAGCGCGCAAAGGATTTTTGCTGAAAGTCTGTTGATGTTTGAGTTTCTGTATAGAATGTTGCTGACTGTTTAAACTGTGTATTATAATATGAATACTCGTGTGTGATTTGAAAAGAAAGAAACTGAAAACTTTTCGGACGGTGTTTGCGTTGATCAAAGGCTACATTATACTGTTCAGATAGATACCTATACGCAGAGTTAATTACAACAGTGAACAATTAAATAGGCGTAATTAGGCCTAAGAGAAGTGAGATTAATAGGGCTGAAAGAAAGAAGTGTTTACAGTTACACATTCCTTTCTTTTCAACAGGTAGAGCTATTGAGCTGAGTTTAACCGATAAACGTCCATTGCTTTTAATGAACTTAAACACGATTTAGGCTAGAGTTTTTCAGCACTGTGGTGTGTCGTATAGTATCTAGAAATGTATAAAGCGCCTCTCGCAGAATAACTATTCAGAAGCGCTCTCAGCACAGAAGCCCCGGGAAAACAGAAATGCCTTTAGGGAACGCAAGACCGATGAGGAAAATCTAGTCATTAGTTTGGCCCAAAACAGAGGAAAGGTCATTCCAGATCGTGGTCAGAGATAAGATGGTCAATAGAGCGAACAAGGGAGAGCTAATCAGCTGACGGACCATGTAGAAAAACCTAATAATATTCATCAGCATAAAGATGGCCATTTGCCCCGTGTTAAGTAAATAGAGACGGGATACCAGCAGTGAAGAGGATATAATTATTTGATGGGATCGAGAATCGAGACCTGGGAACCCAAAATTCGACCTCTGCCCACTGAGTCCTGGTTTCACCAAGGACCAACAACTATGAGCGGCCAGAGAGGTATGATTTAAACCAAAGAAGGGGAACACCAGAGAGGCCATAGGACAGTTCCAATCGCTGGTCAACCATGTCAAACGCAGATGAGACATCAAACAGAGCCAGGAGAGAGAGATGAGAATGGTCAATAGTCACGTAAATATCAGACAGCAGGGATAAGAGAGCAGTTTCAGTGGAATGGTGGCTCCTGAAGCCAGATTGGGCGGCCGGCATAAGTCCAGCTTGAAATTGTGGATTGTCTTTATGTTGATCAAGCCAGTGTTCACCTCCTTCTGACGATAGATCTATACTACAGTATCTAGTACCTAGAAGAGATACTCCCTAGTGTCTAGATAATTAGCTAACTTATTATGTAACAGCTAGATATTGTGTGCTCACGAAACGGCAGTTCAGATGATCTAAGAAATTTTACAAAATAATTTGCTACTCACTGCTCTCTAGCGCTTCCATCGATAATGATAGTTTGTCTCCTCTGGTTTCAACCCAAAGTGAGCGACTTGGAAATTCAAGTTGAAGAGGCAGATTTGCCTTTTTCAACGACCATGCTTCTAAAACTGAACGGAGCATATTAACATAACAATTCTCTTGGTGCGATAAGTTTGACAGCTTAGGCCTGACTGTGGATATGTATCACGGTATTCGATTTGATATACCGACGGTGTTGAGATGGTCTCCGTGACGAGGCTTTTCTGGGGCGCTGAGATATTTTGGAGCCCTACATTACATTAGGTTACATCACTCTACATTGTCAGTTTATTAACTAAGAATATGCAAATGTATGACTTCATGACTTCAGACCTGCATTTTGATAAAGAGCACAAATGAGTTTTAATGGGCGAGTGAGGCATTACTTCACACTGGAGGTTATTACTTAGTTGTCCTTTTTGTTCTGCATCTTGATACGCGTCTTAAGTGTGTCTTCTTACCCATGTTATCTGAGTGTTCTGCCCTGTATTCCGATTTGTTAATCGAAGATAAACTCCGTCCGTATACGTCAGCTGAGAACAAAATGGCCGTTGCCACATTTCTATTAACCTACAGTTAAACACACATTGAACAGAGGAACAGAATCTTATAAACCCAGGAGTTTTATCAACCATGCATAATATATAATCCAATCTAATTTCTTCCATAGTGCCGCTATATAATAATCTGTTAAGCAGCAAGTGAAATTGTAGCTGTCAAAGTCGGGATGCAGAAGAGAAGTCAATTCCACACTGAATTAAACTGAGTTTTTACTCTGTAGAAAGGCGCGTAATGAGAGTAACATTAATTTGTTATATTGACATTTAGGGGTTTTGTTATGGTTCTAAATCCAGGGAATCTTGATTATGTAAATCTATGCCATTAAGAAGTCAGAGAAACATATGACTGATGAGACCTGTGGAATAGATTAAACTGCGGATAAATAAATCTTCGCATTTACATATGATTAAATCAAGTTGCAGGCGAACAGTTTCGAATAATTTAGAACAGATTGAGCTTCTTCTCAGTAAAATAGAGTAATCATTTAAAGTAAAACTATCTGGTTTTGTCAATAAATGGTTCACGGGAAAGTATTCGATTTACATCTTCCAGTTCCTTCCATCCTTTAAAGTTGCTCGGATGAAGAATGTTGCTGGTCGCTTGAACAATTGCCTGCATCGAACGTTGAAACAAAAATAAAAAAAAACACTTAATTCCGTACATGAATGTTTGCCTATATCAATGCATGTAAAAACGCATATTATAAGTGACATAACATTGTATTTATGTACTAATACATGTGTAGTGGTTGACTTCTGTGGTCCCAGGTATGGAAGATATGCACTCAATGGCACGGGTAATTCGATGGAGGCAAGCACTAATGACCACACAGACTGAAAAATCGATGCATAAATACCAGACGACGAAGTACGAGCCTACTGACCAACTGACCAGATACCACGTGGTCACACATATACAGACGGACAACGACGAATACGGACAGAGACAGGGAGAGGGATGAACAGACACAGCTAGCCTATGAGAGTAAGCGAGTAACCCAACCGACTGACTTGACCGTATAAATAGAGACTGAGCTTAACGTGTAGGGTGAGGGTTGTCACGAGTTATAGAAGAAGCAGTTGTGCGTGGTCATCGTTTTAACTTGTGAATAAACTCATCAACATCTACTGCTGAGTGTACTCTTACTCCTTCTTCGGGCCATTGGCCTGGGGCCGAGCCAGTCGTCGAGCTCCAGAGATGGTCTGCCCGGTCGTCTATATATAGGGACGCGCCGATAACGTTCATGACCGATGCTACTAAATACATCGACCCCGCTACACATGTACTTTTGTATGCTGCAATGTATGTATCTATGTATTTATCAATGTATGTATGTATGCATGTATTTAGGTATTATTTGCATCATAATTGTGTGTATGTATTTCCATATGAATGTATTTATGCCTTTATGTATGTATATATCAATGTATAGTTGGAGGTCTATGCATATAGACCTATGTATCGATGCTGTGCTATCTGTTTTGCTCACATAAGCCCTAACTTAATAATGTCACTGATCTGAACAAGCGCGTTTGAAAATGCATGTTGAACAGAGTGATGAGCAACATGTATGTCGCAACGGAAGGTCCATGACGAAAGAAGTCATGATGGGCAAATGTGTGAGTGTACGCCTGTGTAGTGCGTAGTGCACATAATACTGTATGATTAAACCGAACGTGATCATGTAAGTCGTACCTTGATCTCCATTTCGTTTGGGTTGTCTTTGCTTCCGCTTCGCAGGACAGACAATCGGTTTATGATCATGACGGAGGCATTGAGATTTCCTGAGCTAAGGCCTTCGCTCTTATTAGTCACGACTGATAATTGACTCACGATCTTAGCAATCACAGTCTGGTTTTCTAAAGCGGTGCCTTTCACGTTACCGACCTTCAAAAGAATTATTCATTTCTGTAGGGTTCGGTGTGAGTGGGTAAGCGAACATTTTATAAACCGAATCAGCTACATTGGACATCCAATTGCTTTAAGGGCCCCACAAACCGTTTTAGCGATCAATTTAAAAGTATAGCCAAGAGAAAACGGCTAGCGGCAGGATATAAGTCAAAGTTATAAGTCAATCGTGAAGTAAATATGAAGGTGATAATATCTAAAACGCTTATTCATATTTCAACCAAGTATAAAAAGCAACATTGTCTACTCTGCAATTTCCTAGAAATACAGTGATACTGAGCGTCAGTTTACCCATAGTATGCATTTGGTCTGGCCTTAGATATAGTCAAAGCACTTTGACTTAAATCAGAAAATTTAGACACTTAATGTTCCTGATTTTTGACCGAATGATAGTCCAAACTGATCTTCAACGTATCATAGAACGATTGCGGATCTCATAGCTTTTAATTACTTTAAAATTGGAAAAGCTGGATGCCCAACTGACACACGAATTGCGCTGCATTTCTATGAATTGATTCCATCATTCATTTCATCTCAGTTTTGTTATCCCAACTTATATTGTTTCACTGAATCGAGTCATTGTATCGAAAGTAGGCTATTTTGATAAAGACATTTTTGAGAAAGCAGGAATATGTTAATATTTGTAAATGAAAGCCTGATCGTTTATTTACCGTTTCTAGCAAATCTCTAAATTCCTTGTCAAAGCAACCATTGTAGTTCGTCTGAGACCAAAAGGGGATCCCATCGCTGTTTAGAAGACACTTTCTTGAGCACAATCCTAAAAATAGGCCAAAATATGTCTCGAAAGGTGTGATGCTTAGGCTTAAGATGCTACAGCACAAAGTCTGCTGCATGAGTATCAAAGAAGCGACTGACGTACATGTGGAAAACAAGTGGTCAAGTCAGGCAATCACTCAAACAGAACTCGTCGACTTGAATAAGATGGGTTGAAAGCAAGTCGGTATTTGGAGCTGAAAAGTAAATATGCATTACTGCGCCTATGCTAGGTTTCTTTTAAATTTAAAGTGACACTATATAAATTACTAACTAGAGTTAGAAGATTAGAGGAAAATATCAACATCTGAAGAGCACCTGAGAGTCAACGGATGGTAATACAAAAAGCTATCAATGGTAAAGGACAGTTTTTGTCATTGCCTGACCGTCAGGATCTTGACCTTACCTGCCTTACGATTTTGTTTTGACTAAGCGTCTATGAAGTCTGATTCCCGTGACTTCGCCTTTTTGGCGCAGTGAAGATCTCAAAACTATGATCACGATTAAAGGTGGGTGATCAAAAATGGCAAAGAATACTTTTCGCTGCGCGTATGTTTGTAAGAGTTGCCCACCAGTTGTGTTCCCTGGACACGGTTGAGAAATTTCTTTGCCGGCCAATGTACGATTCCAGTGAATTGAACGCTCTTTATCAAATTCGTACTCGCAGTACGTATCTGAAAGGTTAATGTCATTTAATAGAACATGAAAGATTGCAGAATTTAATTAGTCTGTATGCTCGTCGCATTTTTTTGCATAAGAAAGATAGAATACATGGGTGTCGTTATATGGCAGATTTATAATGCGCTGCCTCTGAATCTCAGTGCGCATGAAGTTTGCGTGAAAACTGACCGAAATCAAGATGAATGGTACAGGTGTATCTGACAGAGGAGCTACAGTGATCTACTGACTTCAGAATATGACAATTAATATTAAACGTATACTGACTTTTCACGTCGTTGCTGAGCACAAATCTTTAGGAAAGAGTGCTCGCTTTTAAGAAATACTTGGTTAATCAATAATTAATAACACACACTGTACGTATATACAACCATAAAACATGGGCTGATGCACTTAGCATTATGATAAAGGCACCTTAGAAGCTGTTAGAAAAAAAACTAGAACTTGAGACCAAAGTCCAGTAATAGCACTGAGCTTATACAATTTAAAGCTTATATGGAAATACTAAGATTAGCCCTTTAGTAAGTAAAGACACAATCTGAACTTACTGAGAACGTTCAGATATCCCTGAGCAAATGCGTATCCATGAACGTTGCTTGCATTGCATTGAATGACCGTCAGATCCGTTTTACTCTCTCGGTCGACGCAGTCTCGACAAACGTCTCTGATCGTCAGACTTCTATTGACTATTGTTGTTGCTGAACACAAATCTTTTCGGGGATAGTCAGCTTAAACAAAGCAACTACCTAGTTAATAATTAATGCATTTGAAAACGTTGTCTAATCTTCAAGCTTAACAGATATACAGCGGAATAGCTTAAATAGGTAAAGGCCGAGCATAGCGAGCAAAAAGTTGTCTTTTGAAAAACAGAATAATGTATGCGCTATATTTTCTTACAGACTCAAAGAAAATTGCTGCTGAAAAAACTTTAAATAATAAAGCAAATGAAAGAAACAGTTAACAGAAACTAAGGTAGTTACGCTGACAGAGAAATTATTTGCCACAATAAAATACAATTAAATGATTTATACGAAATAAGACATTCACGAGCGTCTGACGGCTACATATACCTAGGTACAAACAAGTATATACATACATTTTACACATGCATACATGCACGCATACGTACATAAATACACATTATGTATACACAAATACCCTACATACATGCATACGTACATATACGAAATTGTAATTAGCATCTAGCAGGGCATCCCCGGTCAGCGGGATCTAGGTCGATTAGGGGCGCCCATTGCCTCTTGTGACTCCAAGAATTCCATCAACTGCATAAACTCACCTGTTAGAATAGGATATGGAGAAATGGGAAGTAACATAAGTATTAATTCCTTTTATCTAGTAATTCGTAGTCACTGAATTTACAGATTCTGTACTAATTATATAAAATTCTTGTTATGAATGATTGTCAAACGTAGTCATTGGATGCAATAAAGACAGATGTTATGTTATGTTATATATACGCGGACACAACTTTCATACATACTACATGCATACATGAAATGAAGATATTGCAGTATGACTTACGAACTACTTCTTTGCCATTTTGAAGCCAGACAATTTTAGCCTCTGGTGTTGCTTTTGGGTTACAGCTGAAGGTAAACGATTCGCCTTCAGTCACGTTGACATCGTATGGAGCATCATTTACAGCTCGAAATATAGGCGCCGCTGAAACACGGAAGTCAACAAGGTCATTGTTTGGTCTAACACTAGCTCAGTTATATAAGACCAGCAAGAATAATGTACATAACCTTTAATTTTTAGTAGTTGTTTAAACTTGGCATAGCTAGATTGACTACAATATTAGAAAACTACGTAGTCTACTGAAAAGAATAAAGTAGAGTCAACCCATTTTCTACTATCGCACCCTGGAAGGGTGCGATAGTAGATAGCACAAAAATGTTGCTATCCGGCTTGAACTAAATATTCTACTTTATTACCTCATTTGTATTGAGCTAATTGAACATTCCGTGTAGAGTTTCTTAATGTATTTTATCAAAAAATGGAGGTTGTTTAATCAAGAAAATGACATCATCTCGCTACAGCAAGAAATTTCAAGGGGAAAAAAGATAAGTTTTTATAATCATTTATTTTGAAGCATAAAATATAATAGAATTACATCTGTTTGTATGATAATTATTGATATTATACAAAAAATGCTATTTATTGCAAAGTTCAGATGAAAGCAATGCCGCACCCAGTAAGGGTGCGCTAGTAGCGAATGGGTACAGTTTTCAGTATATCGATGAAGAATGTAAATTGACTGTTCCGATCAGTGGCGTCACTAGGGCTGGTGTCACCCAGTGCGGTAAGTCATGGTGTCACCTTCATTAAAGGTTCAAGGTTCAAAAAGTAGGAATTCGTCTCGCAAAAAATGTGAAAATATCATGACCTTTTTTGGAATTCATCTTACAAAAATTTCATCATTTTGTCGTGACAATTGGTGTCACCCCCTCTGAGGGTGTCACCCGGTGCGGTCCGCACCCCCGTACCTCCCTCGTGACGCCACTGGTTCCGATCCATCACGTAGACCTGTTATTGGGTTGGATTTGTAAGGTACGAGTTCTTATCCTTCCTAATATTATGCTCTAACAGTCTAACTGCTGTAGGTACTTCAATTTGCATAGGAGTCATGCAGATGATACTGGAAGATGATGACCTCGTCCGTGCAGGCGCGTCCATACGCAGGATAAACCATATCAGGAGTCTGAATTTGGATTATACGGCTTATTTGTAGGCCTACTTGAACTGCTGTCTGCGCTTGTAAATCATGTTTTTGGAAACTTCTTCAAATCTGTGAAACTTATGACATTGAGGTAACTGTTATAATTCAGCAGGACCGGCTTGAAAATTTCGCGCTAAAATAATGCAAGTCGCTTGAGAAAGCATCTCATGGAACTGCCGAGCATATATAGGGGAAGCTATCCAGTATTATAGTGTCGGCATGGAATGACAGTGAACTTTTAACTCTAGCATCAAATGTCGTTGGAGTTGAATCCACGGGTAGGTCTCTACAGCTTTGAGATTGTACATCCGAATAATTACTGGCCAGTGCAATGTCGTTACACTATGAGCTGTGTTGATTGAGCTGACCAAAAGTTGCTACCTACAGAACTACAATGAGGTCAAAGAAATGGTGATGTTCTCTATTTGCGTTGGACCTATTGAAGCAGAATGCATGGCTCTTAAATGGAAGATACCAACTACAATTGCCACCACTGGGGAATATGCAAGAGTATATATATATATATATATGTATATATATATATGTTACAGGGAATGTGTATTTTCAGGGAATATGTATATTCCCTGAAAATTTCAGGGAATGTGTATAGAAGCGGGATCTATGATGAAAATGTAACTAAGACTATAGAAGCTGGATTAGCGATGAAAATGTAACTAAGGCTAGAAGCTGGATTAGCGATGAAAATGTAACTAAGGCTAGAAGCTGGATTAGCGATGAAAATCATATACATATTCCCTGAAATCTTCAAATGATTTCTATACACATTCCCTGAAATTTTCAGGGAATATACATATTCCCTGAAAATACACATTCCCTGTAACATATATATATGTTACAGGGAATGTGTATTTTCAGGGAATATGTATATTCCCTAAAAATTTCAGGGTATATGTATATTCCCTGATTCACTCAGGGAATGTATACATTCCCTGAAAAAACCAGGTTATATACATATTCCCTGAAATCTTCAAGTGATTTCTATACACATTCCCTGAGAGCTTTCAAAGACACAGCGACATAAAGTCAACAGTAGGCCTAGTGCTTAGCTAGGGTTATAATTGGTCGCTAATTGGAAGGTTCTATCACTGCGTACCTCCTTTGATGCGCAAACGCCCATTGTTCAATAACTGTACGTAAATATAGGATCAAATCTTCAGAATAAACAACATCTCACTTCATAGAAGAAAGGTTTTAGTAGTAATCAGTGTTATCACTGTTGAAAAATGAAAAACCTAAGCTAGAACATGAAAATAACCAAAGAAAACCCTAGCCATCGGTTTCCACTCAAAACTGAAGTTTCACCTTTTCAAATACTCCTAGTACTCTGACACATCTGATACTCCGCCTTCCAATTATACTCGCCGTAAACGACACCCGCCTTGACAGCTGCTCTGCCTTACCTGATCTGGTACTCTGGAAATCGGACATGGACCTCTTTTGGACTACTCTCTGGAAACCCCCTTTGATTTGGTTTGGCCTCCTGGAAATCGGACTATGAAACTCAAAAAATAATTTCCTAAGTTTTGAAAAGGGCAACAGTTCACTTCCAGAAAACTTCCAAAACAGTTCAGTCTGAGTCTGCAGTCTCCTTTAGTCTTTCGACTAGTAATATTTTAAATATAAATAAACTAGTATAGCATGCATATTGCGCCATTCATTTATTGACCTCGACCATCCAGACCGTTGAAAAAATTGATTAAATGAATTTTAAAACAGGGTTTAAATAAAACAAGAAAAGCCAAAAAAACCAAGGTCCAGGAAAACCTCCATTTCCCAAGCTCGGGTAAAAACTCAAGATCAATTATAACCCTAGCTAAGCACTAGGCCTACTGTTGACTTTATGTCGCGGTGTCTTTGAAAGCTTTCAGGGAATGTGTATAGAAATCACTTGAAGATTTCAGGGAATATGTATATACCCTGGTTTTTTCAGGGAATGTATACATTCCCTGAGTGAATCAGGGAATATACATATACCCTGAAATTTTCAGGGAATATACATATTCCCTGAAAATGCACATTCCCTGTAACATATATACACTTTGTAGTAATTACTGACTATGCACATTGTTTATCAAGGAGTTAAGCGAGTTTGTTCTATGTGCAAGAGAGGGCTTGTGTTGTGTTTATTTATAGGTTCGTTATGAAGAACTTCTAAGGACTGTCGCGGATGTAGGGGTGAACAGGCGCTGGGTGAAAGTCCGTGAGTGAGCTAAATGAGGCAATGAGATTTGAGATCATTTTGGTTAATTGCGAGGTCGAAAGGCTGATTTCATGGAACAACCCTGTTGTGAGGAGACACGGCACTATCCCTCTCGAGGAGTGCCTTCGAGGGATTGCCCATAACATGCAGTTGACCTCATGTCCTAGATTGGTTGAAGAATCAGGCACTGAATGACACTTTAGTACAATATTTTTATACTCGTATCAGACACTTTAGTACATAATTATATTAGACTCTTCACCATAGGTGTAGCCTAGTCTTCGGACAATGAATACATAAACATTTTTGTCGCTCTTTTGAATTTTGACTTCGTTTCTCAGGTTGCAGCTCTTTGATGCGGTATTTGTGTCGCTCTTCTGTTAGGCCTACTTCGCTCTTTCGTTATGTCGCGCTTATGAACAGTTCCCAACCACAACGGCAGCGATGTAGCCACAGCAGCGGCCATCGATTCAGGCAAAGTAGCCACTTCTTTACCTGAGGCGATGGCTTCCGTTGTGACTATTTCGCTTGAAATGATGACTTACATGCACACAAGCGGTCCAAGGAAGGGAAAACTAAGAAGCAGTATCCTCTAAAAAAAAGGCAACTGAAAACAAGCCCCAGTTTGATTTCGAAAATGGTATGAAAATGTCTTATGTATGACGAATGTTTAGTGGTAGTACTCTACTGCTGGTGAGAAGAAAAGAATAGAATGCAGAAAGTGTAAGGGTTGTATCATGAAGAGTGCATAGACGGAGAGAAATCAATCCAATCTGCTATCTTGTCCCAGTAACAGGTCCGAAGTTCTGAAACAGGATGGCTATTTCTGTTCATTTTACTGGTTTTGTTTTTAGCCTTCAAGCTCCATTCTCTTATTTTCTGATTGGATGATACGTCGTATTCTCATCTTGATGTGATCTGAGATTAGAAACTGTGGCTTCATTTCAACATAACCATCGACAGATGCCAGACAGATGATAGTGATGACGGTGATACCAACGGCTCTATAATAGGATCAGATTTAATTCTTATACTGTCACGATTTAATGTTTTTGCAATTTGGATACGAACATTTTAAGGCGACGCTGAAGACTTACTATAATTTTGAGTACAACTCAACGTTAGAGAGAGTGAAGCGACGAAAATTGCCTCCAGAATCTTCATTCTTGTTATCCCTTGGATACAGAATTTCGACTGGATTCAAATTCCTTTTCGATGGTCTTTGCACTGGTGAGAAAAAAACAGAACAGAGTTGTGAGAACGTCGATAGTTTAAGTTACCCACATCCAGTTTGGTCTACCCCAGAGCTCTGTCCTCGCTCCACTTCTATTCAGTTTGTGTATACCTCGGATCTAGCGGGCGTCCTGGGTCCAATGGCTGTTTCGTCTCACCAATACGCTGACGACATGCAGGCGTACCTCCATGGCCCAGCCAACTCAGCTGCTCTTATGGTTGAAATCATCCTGGTGGTTTCTTCTGCACAAGATCTCTGGTTGTCCTCAGTGTGCCTCC
>OY744617.1:40435130-40635130 GCA_963556255.1 Allolobophora icterica | reverse complement strand
TCTTTCCGAACTGGAATTTGCCAATACCCCGATTTCGCGTCGAAAACACTAATAAACTTTGCCCGTCCCACCTTTTGTAAGACGTCAGCAATGTCTGGGGTCGGGTAACAATCACCCAGAGAATATTTGTTAACATGGCGATAATCAATTGCCAATCGAACGCCATTTTGACCTTTGGGTCCCTTTAAAACGCAAACTACCGGACTGGCCATTTCACTTTTCGATGGTCGAATGATGTCTAATGCCAACATTTCTTCTATCTGGCGTTGTACTTCAGGTTTAAGTAGCTCAGGTACTTTATATGCCCTTAAACGCTTAGGAGTGAAATCATGAGTTATCTTAATTTCATGTTCTAATACTGGACAATACCCAGGTTTATCCACAAATACTGCCGTGTGCCGATCCAAAACTTCAAAAAGTTGCTTCTGTTCCTCTTGCGAAAGATGCGCTATAATCAGAGGATCAATTCGCTTACTCGGGCTTATTTGTTCACGTTCTTCCTGATCTACAACCTCTACTATACCAAATTCTTCATCTTGATCAACAATTACTGAACAGCTATTGATCATCGCTTGTTCGAGTCGTTCATGGTATCGCTTGATCTTATTTTTATTCTGTCTCGCTTGTTGCCAGCAAGATATAAGATTGTGACAATTCTGTTGCTCACGCAATAAAGTATCATTATTCGCTACTCCCTCATCAGACTTGAACTCTGTTGACTCAACATCAAGAAAATTATCTGAATCATCAACTAGTTGCTCCTGAGAATATTCATTCACTTCTGACGGCAAGGATTCGTTGCTGTTACTTTTCTCGATATTAACTTCTAAGTTATCTTCTTCTGCCCCTTTATTTATTTGTACACATCGATCTACGCCAGCTACCATCACTACATATTGCGAACTATCCCTTAATAGGTCCACAACATGGGGTGTCAAAATAACCCGTTCATTTAGTTCAGGGACTACAGCGAACATGACGCACAAAGATGGCGCAATGTTCGTCGTTCCTTCCATTGAATTAGCTAATTTCATTTGTAGGTATACTACATCTGCCTTACATCCTTCTCCCTGAAAACCAATTATATTAATCCGTTTAATCACGGGTAAGTTTAGTGACTCAATTAATTTCTTATCAATACAACAAATTTCTGCTCCTGAATCAGATAATGCTGGCTGAGAAGGGAGATCTTCAATCTGTACATTGATATACGACCTCTCGTGTAATCCATCAATACTATTCTCGTATACCCTTACAGCAGTTTCCAACCCTATTGGTTTAGAATTATCCAATAAATTCCCTTGCTTTACCTGTTCAGGTATCTCATGCAACACGTTGACCTTCTCAACAAATAAGTCGGTCACTTCTTCAGTTGGGTTCCCAGATATACAAGTACTCACTTTTTTAGAACTTGGTTTGGTCTGGCACTCCCTTGCCATATGACCCTTCTGATGACATAGGAAACAGAGACCCTTTACCTTGGCCTCCTCCTGAGACACCCTCGCACCTATCTTGGCTTCACCCCTTATTTCCGGTTTGGGAGACTTGGGTTGAGCTGTCTGGTTATTGACTTGAACATGTGGTTGACCTCTCGTCCAATTGTTATACTTCGGTGTCGGATGACTACGGCATACTAAGTCATTCCCACCATCATGCGACGCTACATAAATGTCAGCCGCATTAGCTATGTCTTCACAGCTCAACCACTCCTCTTTTTCTTGGGCCAAGATATAATCTAAACAAGCCTTCGACAAGGACTCCTTAAGCCGATCCGCAATCAATAAACTTACAAGTTTATCAAACTCATCAGTTATCTTTCTACTTTTCAAATAATACATAAGAGCCACACGCAATTTGGATGAATAGATCGTAAATGATTCGTCCGATGCTTTGTGCAACGACCAAAATCGGGCTCTAAGATTTGAAGGGCTTATCTTAAACTCCCGTAGCAAAAACTCCTTCAGGAATTTGTAGTCATGGAGCTGTGCCTCAGTAAGGCGCATGGTTAATGCCTTAGCTCTTTCACTTAAAATGGCTAGCAATAATTTTGCTCTAACATCTTCATCCACCTCATACACATTAAACAAACCATCCAAGTGATCAAAGAAACCTGGAATTTCTATAGGGTGGGAAGGAAATTTCCAAAGAATATTCTTGAGGGCATCACTATAACGCTTAGTACGACTTGCTAAAGAATCTCTAACATTTCGTTCTTCCTGCTTTTCCTTCCTCTCCCTTTCTTCTTTCTCTTTCCGTTCCTTCTTTTCTCTTTCTTCTTTCTCCTTCCGTTCCTTCTTTTCTTCCTCTCTCCTCTTTTCCTCCCTTTCTTCCTTCTCCTTCCGTTCCTCCCTCTCTCTTTCTTCCTTCTCCTTCCGTTCCTCCCTCTCTCTCTCTTCCTTCTCCCTCCGTTCCTCCCTTTCTCTTTCTTCCTTCTCCCTTTGTTCTTTCTTTTCTTCCTCTCTCCTCCTTTCCTCCCTTTCTTCCTTCTCCTTCCGTTCCTCCCTCTCTCTTTCTTCCTTCTCCCTTTGTTCTTTCTTTTCTTCCTCTCTCCTCCTTTCCTCCCTTTCTTCCTTCTCCTTCCGTTCCTCCCTTTCTCTTTCTTCCTTCTCCCTTTGTTCTTCATATTTACGGATTTCGAACTCCAGACGGCGCTTCTGCAGCTCGTAATCCACTCCTGTTGGAGATATTGGACTACCCTTAAATTCCTCTTCCTCTTTTCCAATCTCCATGGCCCATTCTTCCATTAATTGATTTCGATCCCATGACATAACATCATCTTCGTCCCTTCCTGCCTTCATAAGATACACCCTAAGGCGCTCAGACGACATTTTGCGAATATTCGCTTGCATCTCTGTTGTCAACGCTTCCATTTTTACAAACAGTCAGTCAACAACAATCAACAAAAAAAAACAGACACCACGCGGCAAACCCGCCACACAAAAGGAAAATTCCACAACCCAAAGTGCAACTATTCAGTATCCAAAGAAGTACACTCGCCAAGTACGCAAAAACTATACAAGCTCACGCAAGTCTGGCCTCGATCACAACAATGGATCAAATTTCAAAGAAATAATCAGCAGATATTGAAAGAGAAATAATGGCTGCCTCCCACTCGGCTGCAACTCCACTCTCTTTTCTCCTTCTCAGCCACGACAACACCTAGGATCTTACCCGTATGTTGACTGCTGTCTTCTGCTGTCTCAGCCGAACGACGCACTTCGTCCGTCCGACTGTCGTATGCCGATTCACCCGTCTCCCACGGTAGAAAGGCGTCTCGATCCGCTCGCTGTCTGGAACAGACCGTCTCTTGATCCTCCGGGTTGACTCCTTCCTCCGCCGGCTCGCGTCTTCTTCACCGGATCCAACACCGATGATCCCACTTCTGACACCAATAATGTCGCGGTCGACTCCTTCGATCGCAACGACGAACAAACGAAGGAACTATTAAAAGATCTTTATTTAAAAATAAAGTCGATTAAGTGTAAAGTAAGTCAACTCGTCTATCAAATATCACAATCGTAGACAGCACACAGGTTGGCTGGTCTCGATTGAACGTCATATGATCAATGTTTCAACGTTTACAAATCTTCATCAAAAGGCCCTTAATGTACATCAGGTCTATCTTATATAGAGTTCTCCCGGATTCCAGAACGTTCTGTGACGTCACTGTACTTTTCCCTGGAAAGTCCTACTGAACACGTATATCCTTGTTGCATGCACCGAATTAATGTTGACAGCTTGCTGCAGAATTTTCCGTGCAATGTAAACAAGCTTGGTGACGCGTCGGTTTTCTTCCCTTGATGCATGCACCCGCGTAGACCGCGACAGAGAGAGAGAGAGAGAGAGAGAGAGAGAGAGACAGACAGACAGACAGACAGACAGACAGACAGACAGACAGACAGACAGAGACAGAGAGACAGAGAGACAGAGAGAGACAGAGACAGAGACAGAGACAGAGACAGAGATAGAGAGAGAGAGAGAGAGAGAGAGAGAGAGAGAGAGAGAGAGAGAGAGAGAGAAGTGTGTGAGAGAGAGAGAGAGTGAGTGAGTGAGAGAGAGTGAGAGAGTGACAGACAGACAGACAGAAACAGAGAGAGAGACAGTGAGAGAGACACAGCGAGCGAGAGAGTCACGTGGACGTGCGTGCAGGGATAGTTGTTGACAGACAGGCAGTGAGAGGCTGTTGCTGGCAGCCGTATCTGCAGAGAGAGACAGGCAGAGACAGACAGACAGACAGAGAGAGGCTGTTGCTGACCGCGGCGGGCGGGCCACCTCCGCCGGTAGCCGTATCTGCAGAGAGAGACAGGCAGAGACAGACAGACAGAGAGAGGCTGTTGCTGACCGCGACGGGCTCCGCCCGCTCCGACGACAGCAGCCGTTTATACAGAGAGTGAGACGGAGACGAAGACAGAGAGAGACCAGTTACGGGACAGACGTACAACCGAAATTATATTGTTTGATTTTAGCGTATCTAACCTCCCCAAAAAATATATATAGACTGCTTGGAATGTTCTCACGGATTCTTGCTTCGAGACGTGTCGATTTCCAACAGCTTCGGTCCTCTTTCGAAGTCCGTTAATTGCTTCTTGATTCTGCCTCTATAGACTAGGCTTGGAATCTTAAAATGACATTCTTAGAAGCAAATCATGTAACAATTTGCTAACCGGTGTTTCTAGACTAATTTGACCCTGCTAAAAACGAAAATCGCGGTTAGCAAGTTGGATTTTTAGCGGGTGCATGGGAAAACAAGATGGCGGCCAAGATGGCGGCCATTATCTTCATATGGCTATAAGGTAAGTCATTTATGTGATGGAAACATGATTTTAAAGTCTAAATTAACATTTCGGAATTAAGGAATGCGATGGAACAGAAGGCGAACATGTAGCACTACCAGAAAACAAAATGGCGGACAAAATGGAGGTCAAATATACTCAAATGGCTATAAGTGAAGTCATTTATGTGATGGAAACATGATATTAGAGTCCAAATTAACATTTTCGGGGTCAAGGAATGCGATGGAACTAAAGACAACTATGTAGCACTGCAGGAAAACAAAATGGCGTCTAAATATCTTCAAATGATTGTAAAACCAAATGGCGGACAAAATGGCAGTTAGTCTGGAGTAGTGTTTTCTTGGTCAAAGCATGCACAGGAAGTATTGTATTGTATTGTATTGTATTTAAACATTTATAAAGCGCCTCTAGTAGGGTGAACCGTTCAGAGGCGCTCCCAGTGCGCAAGGCCGAGAGAAAAGAAATAAGTCTTGAGGAAAGTAAAAGAAGATGAGGGGTTACTTATTAAAATTAAAGAGCGAGTAGAAGGAGACAGTGTATTCCAGAGAGAGGGACCAATTGAGGCAAAAGATCGGGACTGAGCCATAGCTGTTCTAGTACGAGGAACTGAGAGATCAAATCTGTTTGAGGAGCGAAGTGGACGATGCGAAGAGACAGAAAGAGGCCGGTGAATTACATCAATTAAATATTTGGGGGCGAGACCCCGCTGTGTCTTTGACACCAGAATAAGGATTTTAAACTTAATACGTGCAGAGAGAGGAAGCCAGTGCAGTTTCTCAAACATGAAGGATGAAATGCGTGAGTAGCGTGGCAGACGGGCAATTAATCTCGCAGCTGCATTTAGGACTGACTGCAGAGGCATGAGACGGACCTTAGGAAGACCGATTAGAAGCGAATTGCAGTAGTCAATTCTGGAGCAAATGAAAGCATGGACCAGCGTTGTGAAAACAGAGGAAGAGACAGATCGTCGAACAGCCCTGAGACGCCTTAAGTGGAAGTAGGAAACACGTGTGAGGTTAGAGATGTGATCTTTGAAGGAGAGAGAGCTATCAAGCGTAACACCTAGGTCACGTACACTTGATGAAAAGGAGTAGTGAGGGAAGATTTCCAAGAGGAGGGCGAAATCAATCTTAAGCAACTGTTGAGGGGAGCCAAACCAAATGAACTGGGTTTTGGAGGCATTAAGACAGAGACGATTTGAGGACATCCAGGAATGGAGAGACTTAGATAGAGACTCGATACGCTCAACTAAGTGCAATTGAGATAAAGGAGACCCATGGACAAAAGCTTGCACATCATCAGCAAAGATATGACCAGTAGCTCCCGAGAGTGGGAAAAGAGAAGAAATGTCAGCCGTGTAGAGAATAAAGAGTAAAGGACCAAGTACAGAGCCTTGAGGAACGCCCAGCTTAATGTGAATCCATTTTGTTCTAGAGTCGCCCGATATAATCATTTGGGTTCGTTCAGACAGATATGATCGAAACCAGCAAAGAGGAAGGCCCTGTAACCCATATGAAGTCTCAAGACGCTGAAGGAGAATACTATGATCTACAATATCAAAGGCTGCAGAAACATCGAAAAGAGCCAAGAGGCTAAGTTCAGCCCTGTCAACAGCAGAGTAGATTTCAGAGAGGAGAGAGAGGAGAGCAGTCTCAGTAGAATGATGAGCCCTAAAGCCTGATTGATTAGCAGGAAGGAGTCCAGATTGCTCAAGATAAGGGAGGAGCTGAAGAGAGACAAGACGTTCAAGAGTCTTGGATAGGAAAGATAAATTGGAGATGTGCAACATTGATATTATTGCAGTTTAACCATCACTATTTTCATGACATTTTTAGTAGCCTATGATTGCTGTTTAACCATTTTATACATTACGCATGCAATATCATGTTTCATGACCGCCATTTTGTTTTCTGGCACTGCCACATATTTTTTGTCTTTAGTCCACCGCATTCCTTGACCCCGAAAATGTTAATGTAGACTCTAAAATCATGTTTCCATCACATACATGACTTTACTTATAGCCATTTGAGGATATTTGACCGCCATTTTGTCCGCCATTTTGTTTTCTGGCAGTGCTACATGTTTGTCTTCATTTCCATCGCATTCCTTAACCCCGAAAATGCTAACGTAGACTCTGAAATCATGTTTCCATTACATACGTGGCTTAACTTATAGCCATATAAAGATACTGGCCGCCATTCTGGCCGCCATCTTGTTTTCCCATGCAACCGGTAAAAATCCAGCTTGCTCACCACGATTTTCGTTTTCAGCAGGATCAAGTTAGTCTAGAAACACCGGTTAGCAAATTGTTACATGATTTGCTTCTAACAATGTCATTTTCGTCGCTTTCTCTCGACTTTCTACCTTCGATGATCTGCCTCCTCGTCGAAGTTTTTCAGCGAAACCATGAGTATTATGGGAAACAGTGTAAACTGACAGGGTGGAACTCGTGCAAATTGATAATAATAATATTTTCGTGTTTATAATTGACAAGCTAACCGACACGGTAAGATTGAGGATCTGTATTCTGTATGGGGCTGAATTATTTCCAATATTTATAAACGATGAGTATTATGGAAAATGTTTTTACTAGCAGCGTAAACCTTGACACATATCCGCGTCACGTTTTGGTTTATAATCAGGACAGAAATAAAGCTTCATCTGATTGGTTTACGACCCTAATAGAACTCAACATAAACTATGATTAAGTTATACCACTTTTAAATTGCTTATCCACCATATTCATTCATTCGTTCGTTTCTTTTTGAAAATTTAAGATAGCGCCCCTCAAATAATACTTTGCTCTATTTGGTCCCGCTCTCAGCAGGTTCGTATCTTGCCTACATATCCGTGCTCGGTCCATCAATAGACTTCTGCAGCCAATGTCTTGAGTTCTTGTAGCACATGGTTCTGTATCACTCCACTTGGCTCCTTACTTACTTACCGACAGCGCTCTTGAATACCAAAATATAAATATGTAAGTTTTTAAAACTATGATGGGCATTTTGTAGATCATCTGATTTTACGTACGAGATAATCGTAGTAGATCTCTTTTGCCTTGTATTGGTTTAATCCCGCCGCCTGATGCCTTGGTTTCCAGCAGACACGACTACTTGACTTACTTACTGGTATTAATAAGGGGTTCCTGCAGCGCTCCTCAAATTCATTGAGAAGTGCCACTGAGAGTTTCGTGAAGACGCACTGTACTTGTTCAGATACATATGAAACTGAATACGAGTGTCTGATGGCTTCATTAAGTCATTCGAAAGGCCGCTTTTATGAGTTATTTTAGCGCCTTAGTGAGTAACCAAATAGGCGCTATATTAAATGTCCTCATACATACATGCATACATGCATACATGCATACATGCATACATGCATACATGCATACATGCAAACATACATACATACATACATACATACATACATACATACATACATACATACATACATACATACATGCATACATGCATACATGCATACATACATACATACATACATATACATACATACATACATGCATACATGCATACATACATACATACATAAACATACATACATACATGCATACATGCATACATACATACATACATACATACATGCATACATATGCATACATGCATACATACATGCATACATATGCATACATACATACATACATACATACATATACATACATACATACATGCATACATGCATGCATACATACATACATACATACATACATATGTGGTTGTCTGAAATGGGGGAAGTATAGTAGAGAGAGAAGGAGATTTAAAGAGAGAAGTGTTTGAATCGGTCCTCTTCACCTGTCGTTGCTTCTATCTTCGACGCTATGTTGTCCACTGTCCAGTAACTTCAAACAGAGTTTCTACTGTCAGCTCCGTATAGGAATACGTCTTTTGGGTTCTTAGCGTCTTTCTAGTTGCAGTCTATCTGATGTAAATTTCTCTTATACATGATTTACTAATTCCACTAGCTGAAGAACTAATATCAATCTACATGATTATGCACACGCTTAAGAATTTTACAATCGTATTCACCACCATCATCATCAGTTCCTGACGCCAGCCATTTTGCGGCGATGGGTACGAATAAATGATCTCCATTGTCTTCGGTCATTTGTCAAGTCTACTGCCCCCGATTAGTATTATAGTTATGGTTTAAAGTCTTGTTCCGTCTCCCCGCCTCATAGTTATTGTATTGCATTGGGCATTTATAAAGCTTCTCTCCCGGTATAAACCATTCGGAGGCGCTTCCAGTGCGCGAGACCCCGAGAGAAAAAGCAGGATATATGGGGTGGGGAGATGGTTGAATGGTAACACCCTGGCACGAAGGTAAGAATGACGCAGGTTCGTTACCCGCAAGCCCACCAGGTTAACACAGCCTTCATTCCCTAGGTGGCGTTTGTAAAATGAGCAGTAGTACAGATGGGCGCCTTGCATGGCTGCCGTACAGTTAAATTGGACTCCTTATAAACTTGTTATCGTCTGTTGCTACTATGTCATGTAATCCTACTGCGTACTTGTCAGTTTTAATTAATAAACGAAGATTATTATTGTAGTTTTAATACATGAAGTTAATTCGAGTTTCAAAACATTTAGCATAGCAGCACATCATATGGGATGTCAAACCCATGTTGCCTTACACAGCAATAAAGACTCCTTCACGACTCCTGTATCTGAAATAAAATAATTGTATATGATAAAAATATTCACCATACACATTAAGTTTCTATGATTAAGCCTTTAAGAAAACATCCGTGTTGTAGGACTTGTGAACTCTGCAACACGTGGGGTTGAATTGTTTCCGGTAAACCAACAGTATAATTGCGCAAATACATACACGCGTCAAATTAAATCCTATCAACACGACAGAAGATAATACTCAGGCGTTTCTTCTTAACCTAAAAGAACTAAATAACCAGTATATCAAGTTTTTACTTAATATATATATATATATATATATATATATATATATATATATATATATATATATATATATATATATATATATATATATATATATATATATATAATATTATAGTGATTGCGCTGGTGTGGTAGATTGAGACGTCCTCCTGAATTAACGAAGCCAACTATCAGTTGCATGAGGGTTACATAAGAAATGCTCGACTCCTAGATACCGGTAGTCAGTTTTCTCAGGTTTCTCATTCGTCGTCGTCGCATCTGCCGTGATGCTGACCTTGTATGGTGTCTTATTCCCTTAGTGCTTTGACTCCAGGATGTCAGAGTCTTCGATGTTCGTAACCTGCGTTCCAGTGCTATGCGAATTGTCCTGCTTAGCAATTCCTTCGTAATACTTCACAGCCTTTGGAACGAAGCCAGTCTTGTCCGTTGTCTTTGTAGGCTGCTCTTGAGCCGAGGTCATCTGAGTGGAGACACTCATCTCTGACTTACGGCAGCGACAAATGTAGTTTGAATACACGGAGGAAATCTTCTCGTTCATTTTCTGAAAAACACCCACATTTATGCATGTGAATGAATCGATTTGAACACGGCCAACACGCAGGCAGCCTTGACAGCTGCTCTGCCTCTCCTGATCTGGTACCCTGGAAATCGGACTTGGACCTGCTTTGGACTACTCTCTGGAAACCCCCTTTCATTTGGTTTGGCTTCCTGGATATCGGACTTGGACCTCTTTTGGACCACTCTCTGGAAACCCCTGATCTGGTACCCTGGAAATCGGACTTGGACCTCTTTTGGACCACTCTCTGGAAACCCCCTTTCATATGGTTTGGCTTCCTGGATATCGGACTTGGACCTCTTTTGGACCACTCTCTGGAAACCCCTGATCTGGTACCCTGGAAATCGGACTTGGACCTCTTTTGGACCACTCTCTGGAAACCCCCCCTTCATTTGGTTTGGCTTCCTGGATATCGGACTTGGACTTCTTTTGGACCACTCTCTGGAAACCCCTGATCTGGTACCCTGGAAATCGGACTTGGACCTGTTTTGGACTACTCTCTGGAAACCCCCTTTCATTTGGTTTGGCTTCCTGGATATCGGACTTGGACCTCTTATGGACTACTCTCTGGAAATCCCCTCTGATTTGGTTTGACCTTCTGGAAACCGGACTCGGACCTCTTTTGGACTGCTCTCTGGAAACCCCCTCTGATCTGACGTAGCGCTCGTGAATAGGCTGGTGTCCTGCGCTTGGCCTTCGAGTGGCGCTTTAGAAGTTTGGAGATTAAGATTACGATTGCGATTAGGCCTTTATGGCTTGCTTAGAGATGCATCTTTTAGCTAATTCAACTACGTCTTTCAAAATGACCGAGGAAGGACTGTCTCAAATAATGTTCAGGCATCAGATACACAGTTCAGTAAGTATAGCTAGTGTGGTCGATGGAACACAGTCAGTTAGAGTGAAGATGAAATCATCCAACCCATCTAAAGTACGACGACAATCTATGAAGACCGCCACAAACGTTAATTTCTCTGTCTTTTGAAGATGAAGGAAGTGGCATCGACCTTTGATCTTTAACCTCTCCATAACGTATATCATTAAAGCACTTTAATTAAATTTATACATAGCTTGTCTATTGAATTTTATTCTGACCCTAAATGACTGTCATATGCCAGTAATCAATCCGCTTACCTTGTTATGAAAAAGCGCATGGAAGATAAAGATGAGCAGTCCCTGCAAAAACAAACAGTTTTATTGAGATCTAATATTATTGTAGAAGCATTTCTAGCTGAAGACTCTGCAATATGTCTCCGATTAACAAACTGTGCTTGGTTGGTTGTCAAACTGCGATGCTACTTCGAAGCCTATTGAAAGATGACCAAGCTACAACAATGGGTCTATAATCGCGTATGTATCTGGACGTTTTAGCGCATATTCGAAAGTTAAGGTCAAAGGGTCAGTTAGGCAGAAAGTCAGGTACCTCTTGAGTGGTATCTCTTGGAGATTAAGAACAACCGAAGCATTACATAGGACTCTAAAGAGACTATAGCCCATAATGGCCACCTAAGTGGGTATTTGTAGGAGCATAACCTCCAGTAAAACGTGTGAGCATATAATGTAAGGTAATATAATATATAATTAATTCGCTAGGTAGACAGGCGCGTCAAACTCGCTGATGTTATGCCAATTAGTGTCTGTTAGCACATAATATGCTTTTTCATAAAACATATCGAGTCTGTGTTTCAGAGGAGCAGGCACGTAACTAGCCTTTTTCGTTTGGGGGGGCTTAAGCCTTGAACATGGCAACGTTTATACAGTGTTCATACGAATTTTAGCCGTAAGCATACAACGGCTTGACTTGTTTGGGGGGGCTTCAACTTCGTTTGGGGGGGGGCTTAAGCCCCCCAAGCCCAACGCTAGATACGTCCCTGCAGAGGAGCTGTGACAGAAGTGATCTCACCTGCAGCGAATTGACGATGACGAACAGATACTGGAAGACAAGGGAAGTGGAGGAATTGGAGGAACTGAAGGAACTGAAGACAAGGGGGAAAACGCCAAAGAACCAACCAAGGCCAAGCACTGGACACGTAACCGATATATTCCAAATCGTCGCTCTTCAAAAACACATTCAAGAAATAAAGATGACAAAATGGTAATATCCTTAACACCGGATTATTATGATGCATCAGAAGGGTCATTTGAAATAAGGTTAATAATAAAGCTTAAGTCTGCTAAAACTTCAACTTTCACTGTAGACCTACTTACACAGTATGGTATCATAACTCTACACAAACAGCACATGAAAGATTTCCAAAGAAACGTGAATAAGATATTTTAAACCAAAAGTCAGGCAAGGGTGTGTTAAAAAAAAGTCACCATTGGCGGGCACGAAAATGATTAAAATTCAGAATCGACCTCTTACAAAATGTTCAGGGTTTCTTGGCCGTTTTACCGTCTATTTTTTCTATGCAGACTCAATATTTGATCCTAATGTACTTTATGCCAAATAATAAATTGCAACATATAATGTAAACGTTGAAATTCTGGGCGAAAGCAAATATGCCATTATATAACTGTTTACCGTATTTCGTCTCTCTTCTTCGGATTATTAGCCATGATGGATCGCTTCTGAGACATCCACCTTAGAACGATAATTAGAATGACGAAGTTTGCCTGTGTAAAAAATATGAATTCAGTTAGCTTGTGATGTTCCAGAATGTACTGCGTGGGTAATATGTAGAGGCATCAGTTGTTATTATTGATTATTACTACATATTTACTTATAATGCGCTAGTGTCTAATGTAGGCTACATGGCATAAACTTTGCCGCTGTTTAACCAAGCCGTAGATATCCGTGGGATCGAATAATGACATGATTTGCGGTTTGACTTGTGCAAAGGTCATCAAACTTAGTCTAAATACCGGTACTATAGTGTGTATGACCATATAACGAATGGATTAGTTTCAATTTAAGAAAATATTATTTTCTAATATCTTTCTGTATGGCCTGTGTGTGTGTGTGTGTGTGTGTGTGTGCGTGTGTGTGTGCCTATATACTATTATACTGCGTTTTTGTTGTCACTGAGGTGTGTGAACGAATACAGAATTCCTTTCAATTAATATCACAGGTATAAATAATTAAGTTTACTTGACTCTAGACATGCCAGTTGATAAAAATGTAATATCATTCATCAGACTATATATTGACATGTTTAAGCTATTGCATGTTTTGGTGATATATAAAAGATTAATTGTATTGGGCAGAGTACTCGCCGTGATGATACACAGGACGGGCCCGACGAAAGCCCAGATGAGACCTTTCTTAACTGACAACCAACAACTTCTTCTACAACGAAAAGTGGCTTATAAAATAATATACATATCAATCCATTTTCATTAATCATATTTCTGCTTTATGCTTTAGTACTACTACAGTAGTAGTACTACTGCTACCGCTGCTATTACTACTACTACTACTACCACCACCACCACTGCTCCTACTACAGCTACTACAACTACTACAACCATTACTGCTGCTACTACTACCACAGCTACTATTACCTTCTGCTACTGCTACTACTACTATTACTACTCTTACTAATTATACTACTACTACTACTACTTCTACTTAGAATACGAACCCACTCAGTTACCTATTATGTGTGAGCTTAATTAAAATGTGTTTTTACGGAATTAATGATTTAAAAGTTACTGACTCTAGATGGTTGCCGTATCCCTCGAGTTGTGTAGATCCAAGAGACACACCCACAACGATTAACGGCAGGACTGAACGGGTAAAAGAAGCATAAACATCGAACACCGAGTCAAAATCCGTATATAGGGTGAGATTCTAATTATACAAAACTCACCAGTTAGCAATTAAGTTAAACTATGCTAATTGATTTGCCAAATTTGTCTATAAGAAATGTAGTCTTCTGAACAAAATATTATGATTATTATTATCACATTAGTTTTATAAAGCGCCACTTCAAGGTTATCCACTCACGAGTGCTCCCAGTCAAACCACGGTCAAACAAATGAGAAATCTTCCGCATTTCACGCATCGAAAATAGATTTCGCTATTGACTTCACTCCTGCTCACTGATCCTTTCAACGCACTCAATCTTCCATTTGTTTGATGCGCCGAATTGTCAGACGTGGCAAGTAAGAATGAGAGAACACCAAAGCTGTGGACTGGAAGAAAATCTCACTGAATGGATCAACCTTCTTCAAAAGAAGGCTGACCTCCTTGTGAATAAGGTCACAAGAACTTTAAGTTGTACTGTATTGCATAGTTTGTTAAGCATGAATCTAAACTGCTAGATCAAATGCTATGATATGTTTACCCCAAGCGGCAGCTACGAGCATGATGGTTTCAATTGTTCTTCTGACGTGGAAGACAAAGATGATGTAGAGCAACAGTTCAACACCTTCAATCAACATGATGAAGAACGCGGCCAGGAAGAAGTAGTGCAACAGAACAGCAACGGTCTTGCAACCAATCTACGAACCAACAACCACATCGTTCACGTTATATGGATGTACTGTCTTTTACATAAATACTTCTTAGCATGAGAGATCCTACAAATATATCGCAGCTCACTAGAGAGGCTTAATACTCATACCTCAGAATGCTGAAAATATGCTTATTTGCTATGATTTTACACGCATCATAATATTGCACAACGATCCGACGCGTAAATAGTTGTCTCTAACTCAAATGATGTTAGAGGTTGTTAAGTGATGTTCAATATATGTTCAGTGAAATTAACTGCGTACAAAAGAAGATTGCATAGCCGAGAAGTCAAATAAAATAGCGAATTTACATATTAGCATAACAAAACAATTCAGAGATATTCACCTCAAGTTTTACAAAACGAGGCTCATCTTAAAAGATGGTCATACCTTTGAGTCGACTTTGTCTCCTCCAGCCATGAAGATGATATAAGCAATGATTAGAGCGACGCAGAGATTAAGTAGTACCGTTGCCTGCGCTGATTTAGACTGTCTGTTAAGAAAAAAAACAACGCAACAGCAACGTAATTCTTTCAGTGTAACATACGAATCAAAAATCTTATCCGTAACACGCACATAAATAGGATGATTTTTCAATATTCCATACACGTGAGATTTTGCCACATGTGATAAATCTATATATATAAAGAAGAAACTCTGTCTGTCTGTCTGTCTGTCTGTCTGTCTGTCTGTCTGTCTGTCACAGATCTTTGACCGGAATGCATTTCTACACCTTTCGAGCTTTTCACTCCAAACCTTCACTGCTGTCTCGGGGTGGGCATTACACAGACAGTGTGAGGTTTCGATTTCCCCGTTTTCACCGCTACCATGGTCTCCCGGCCAAAAAACCTACCCTCGCCATGCATTTTTACCTCACAACAGAACCTTAGATTAAAACCTATTTTCACTCGCCAGATGGAGCTGCCGGGTTAAGCAGCTACAGTACGGATTCGCTAGAGGGATTGAAACTTTGACAATGGTGATGATGCAGCTACAGTACGGATTCGCTAGAGGGATTCAAACTTTGACAGTGGTGGTGGGTGGTGGTGGGTGGTGGTGGGTGGTGGTGGTGGTGGTGGTGGGTGGTGGTGGTGGTGGTGGTGGTGGTGGTGGTGGTGGTGGTGGTGGTGGTGGTGGTGGTGGTGGTGGTGGTGGTGGTGGTGGTGGTGGTGGTGGTGGTGGTGGTGGTGGTGGTGGTGGTGGTGGTGGTGGTGGTGGTGTGGATTGAAACTTATAACCCCGGGCAACGCCGGGTAAACCAGCTAGTCTTTAATAGTCTAACCTTTTGAATAACAATTACTACACTCTGACGAAAAAGAATTAGGCCTACTGAACGTTTCGACAAATAAATTGTATGAATTCCGTAGGTTTTTTCTCTGGTGCAAACGACTTACTTCCACGTTAAGGCATAGACGATGATGGTAAGGAAAAGAGCAACGACGGAAATACTGCAACCGATGGTTGAAATGAGGGACAACACCTTGTCATTCTAGAAGAGAAAAATTTGCATTGAGACAGAACACCACCACTATGGTAATAGTTGAAATACCGTAAGACGTCGACCAATACTGGAATATGTAAGACTCTGCAGCTCGATGATTGGTAACCCGCTGACTCTCGAATTCATCGACTGCGAGTTCGTCTGCTGAGCGGACTCCCTGTAATGCCTTGGGCAAGCTATTCGCCGATTTCTCTCCTAAAGACTCTTATAGTACTTGTCTTGAAATGCAAGGTCAACTCCAAGAAATTTAGTATTAAATGCCTACCGGTTGAATGCAAATGAAGTTTTGGCGTTTTTGGAATAATCGAGAGAAACTAGTGCTTTCCAGCAAGTGCAGTTTGCACTGTTTAGAGATATTTCTGTACTTTCTTCCCTCGTAGGATGAGAGAGAAACATTATTAGCTGATGGGTTTTCGAATCTAGAAATATAAAGTTGGCTTTTACGTTTAGTACTCACCGAAGGATGTATGCTCATCAAAATGGCGAAGTTTGTCAGATGATCACAACTGCAGATTGTGTGAGTTAAGTTCGTCAAAGTCATCGAACATCCCGTGGTATCCCAATCATCTCTAAAATATTCAGCAAAATATGATATGCAGATGGTACATATGAACCAGGTCATTGAGTAATACATTACCACCAATACGACGGTTATATCTACGCACGAATCATATCTAACAACATTGTAGTTACGAAACAAGAAAGCTGGACCACAAGGACATGTGCCATTGTTACTGCTGATAGCTAGCGTTATCGTCAAGGTTACCTTTAGTGTAGAATTAAATGCCTACCGGTCAAAGTTCCAGAAGGCGCATATTCTTCTAAACCTCATCCCTTTTGCCTGCATTTGCCAAAGACAATCAATTTACGTACGTAAACACGGAACCGATGAACAACAAATTCAGCCAATTAAAACTTTATTTCTAAAGTGGTTTCGCGGCTAATTCGTTTAGCTCGGTTAGACAAGCACGAAGGGGCGTCTACACCATAGAAACCTTGGAGCAAATGCTCCATCCAAGAAATAGGGGGAAGATCTGTCAGTGTGTGTGCCACCATTTTAGGGGGGGGGGAGAAGGAAGGGGGAGGGAGAAGAAGAGGGGGAAATGGGAAGTTGCTCCAATGACTTAGGAGGGGGATAGACGCCCCAGCAAGCACGTGTACATCGTGGTGAACGTGGCACTCATGGTTATCCTGAAAACCCTGATCTCATGATCATCGTATCGAAATTTTTTTTATCGTTAGGCCTATGAGATAGTGAATGGACGATGGAAAGAAAACTTTATAAAGTATACTGATTAGTTACATAGAACTTATATCGTCCCTCCTATCACTTCCTGTCGTCTCTGATGGTCTTCGGTCTGTTCTTCAGTGGTCTTCACGTTCTCCTTCTCCCTTCATGGATCCAGCTCATCGCTTGATTGGATTCTGTATCCTTGTTCATTCGAACCATCTGCGTCATCCACTTTACTCTTCCTTTCTGATGGTGTTCTTTATACTCTCTTTTCCCGTCCGCTATCTGATGGTTTTATTTGATCAAATGTCACATCACGAGACATGCAGAATTATTCACATTGACCTATGATGTGCCGCCTACTGTAGTCTCTGTTTGTTTGTCAATATCATTGCTCAGGTCTCAGAGATTCGATAGTGTTATGATACTCAACACTGTGGCATCATACAGACCAATCCTAGTCTTTATGCTGCACCCGTTTTTCTTCCATATTCTTTCAAGGTTCCCAAACGCGGAATTTGCCTTCCCTATGGGTATCTATAGCTCCTTGTTTATATAAGACATAAAATATGCAATATATATATATATATATATATATATATATATATATATATAGCATCGTGACTCTGCTGTTCTTTTCTGACCTGATGGTTGTAGAAGGGCAGAAATAGAATCTAACTGCGTTTATTAAGTCAGGAATAAGCTAGTTATACGTGGTGCTTTATAATTTTGAGATTACGATTGTACGTAAGTCTGTTGTACATATTTATGCGTGACTTGAGATCGCTAAAAACTGTACCTGGTTATGTCGTAACGTTACATTGACTGGTCGCTTCAGTTTTTCTTTCGGTTTCAGTCCGTCGATTGAAAACGATAGAACTTTTGAGTTGACGTATGCAATGTCTCTATATATATCGACAGTTTCACACAACTGCTTATTTATTTTTGAACAAACACACCCAGAAATTTCATTTATAAATATTTAGGAGGTTTAGAACCTCAAACGTGAAAACAAATCCTACACTTTACAATCGTAGTTTACAACTTTTGAATTGAAACATCGATTGATGCTTTGTATATCATTATAAGGGCGCTAAACAAATTCATTTGATTAGATTAGAGTTTCTGTTTTGGATTAGATCAAGGAATTAATCATTGATTATTGGGACAGCAGCTATCCACACGTGTGGGGCGTGGTGGCTCAGTGGTAAGTTCGGCGCCCTGTGACCGGAGGGTTGCAGGCTCGAATCCCACTCTAGCCGCTGCATACGGACCTTGGGCAAGTCCTTCACTCGCAATTGCTCGTGGCGCTTCGGCGTGAAAACTCCGGCACAGTATCAATGCTGTAGTCGGGAGCGCCTCTGAGTAGAAGTAGTAGTAGTTGACTTGAAGAGGCGCTATAGAAATATCCGGAATAAGACATTATACTCCCAAGATCGACCACAGGCATATAATCACCTAACTTTAGAAACACACACTGTACAGACATGCAACCTCCCGTGTCACATTGCGATATATTTTATCGCAGTGGATGATCGTCTATATCCTTCTGAGCTGGAGTGTTTCGTTGACGCCTGGAGGCCATATCTGTTTAACTTAAGAACATTCGTATTACTGAGCAAGTGCACAGAACGGTAACAAAGACGATTTATCTGCGTTTATGGCCAAACCGTTGAGGCGGAACCACGAGTGGGTAGAAGAGAGGCACTCCTCAAGTTTAACTCGCAAGGCTGGCCAATTGTTGACGGATATTTCTAAAGCTGCGGATTGTCGGCGTACTGTTGCAATGGGCTTCACAGTGATTGGGTTGATAGGTGATTGTGTGTGTTCCTGTTTCAGTGTGTACTTGTGTTTGAACCGGCCAGCTGGGACATGTGCGCAATTGTAGCCTACTATTAATTAATGCACGCGTCACATAGCTTTCTATCCATGGTCCATCCTTCAATTATAATACAGCAGATATCGTTGTATTATGATTATTACAGTAAAGCTGCTTACTTATTTCCTGGAAGGTAATCGTTGACCGTTCGATAATACGAACCCCACATATTCAAAGTCGGCAGACTTCTTAATGAACTGTCTGAAAGCCAATCGTACAGTATGAACATTACAGAAGGAGTTCAGTTTACGAAACAATTACAGTACAGAACATTCAAGCAGTGCTTTTGTGTCGTCAGTTAGTAATTTATTGCAGTGGATAACGTGGACGCAACCAGCTTTACAGATTGTTTTCTGTCCAATAGGTGGAGTTAATGAAACGAGTTTAACCGATGAATGCCTTTTGTTCTTAATGAAAACAATCTAAATTATCTAACGTATGCATAAAACGCTGGTGTGTATACTAAAATGCTTCTTGTTAATTGTCTATATAATTAACTAATTAACTAATTAACTTAACATCTTTCAGGCTGTCGGCAGTTCGGATTATCCAAGTAATGTTTTGAAAAATGGTCACTCACTGCTCGGTATTGGGTCCATCGGTATTGATATCCTATCGCCGCTGGTTTCGCTCCAAAACGAGCGACTTGGAAATTCAAGTGGAGTTGAAAGTTTTGACTCTTCTAATGACCATGCTTCTAAAACTGAATGTAAAAACTCTTTGAAAACTAAACGTGGCCCCATAAGCTCGCTAGACTATTCTTGAATGTGGGAGTGTGTATTAGTGCATCCACAAAGCACCTTAACACTTTCTGCTGGCAATGTTTCCGTGTTCGAAATACTTTGGTATTGTGTTGTTAGATTACAGATACAAAACTTCTGATATATCATTTAGGAAAGGCTTCATTGCGTAGGATTTAGTTTTCACCATTTCTGCTGTCGTTGTTAAAGTGCCAAAGTATTTCGTTATTATTCAATCACATGCATTTTGACCACGTTAAGGAATCGTAATTGTGTCCTTCTGTTGTATCCTGCTCCTCCAGACACGGAGCTAACACCGCAACCAACCAAACTTCATCTTGCTTGCTTGATTTGAGACTGCGCCGCTGTGTGAGTTGGTCTCCTTGATGCAGCTTTTGTGTGTTGCTGAGGTCTTCAGGGGCATGCACTTCATTACCATTGTTAATCAAATTATTAGTTAGCTGTCACATTACACTGCTTTACAAGATGCAATTTTGTGACCTATGTAAATGTATGATTCTTAGACTCATGAGCGTCAACAGTTTGACGAAGAGAACTCGCAAGTTTCTAAGGGTCAAACGATACCTGTACTAAAACCACACGTAGAACGCTAAGACTAAATGGTCCATATTGATTTACATTCTGATAATATCTTAACTTTGCCTTTTACCCATGTTATCTGCATCTTCTCTGCTGTATTCCGTTGTGTCAAGCATGGATAGACGCCGACCGTAGACGTCAACCGAGAACAAGATACCCGTCGCTACAGTTCGATCAACCTACAATTAACCACCACAGACTGACTAGAGGAAGACAATCTCATAAACCCCGGAATGTCATCAAATGTGCATAAAGGATTATTACACATTATGATACAATAACTTCTCTAGCACCGTCGTCATACTGCATAAAGAATCCATCAATCGGTGGTTGTTTCGATAGAAATTGTAGCCTAACTGTTATCCATTAGCGAAGCCAGAAGTTAAGCTACGGAGGGTAAGGAAGCTGAAACAGATGAGTTTCATATTCTAGCTGTGAATCACACAGAACGTGATAGTGAAATCCAAAGCTTCAGAAGCCAGCGAGAACGCCAGTGACCTCAACATTGTTTTGGTGTTACGCACAGTAACAGCCAACGTTGCCGTTGACGGAGTACACTGTTACCTCGCATTAGAGGCGTGCAAGGTGCAAGGAGGCGGAGATAGATGTGCGGATCTGAATACAGTATTTTGTGAACTTGACAACAGATTTTAAACACCCGCTATGCTCGATGACCAGCCAGCGCAATGAGATTTATATCGGTGTTATGGCCCTTGTCAGGAAAGTTTGAATCATTAGTAGTTTGTGCAAATGTCTTTTAGCAGTAACACATAGAAGCATGTGAAACGTACTATATAGTGGCGAGACGATGAGTAATGAACGTTCGGAATGGACTACAATTTTTGATGAATTTTTCTTTAGAATTATTAAATTTTTTTAAAAGATAGGGTCAACTGCGGTTAGCAATTGGTATAATAAAGGATATACTTGCTAATTACTAAACTAGTTTTAGAACTGCTACGAAATATCAAAAACCAATGTACCCTCTTACCACAGTTTTAGAGAGATCACAGCAAAGTGAATGCAGTTAAATTAAAAGTGAAATAATCTGGTTTTGTCTCTGAATATGTTTTGGCTCAAAGAAATTTTTGGAAATTTACAGCTTCAAGCTCTTTCCATCCTTTGGAGTTGTTCGGTTGAAGAACGTTGCTGGTCGCTTGAACAATCGACTGCAACGCGCGTTAAAACAGAAATAAAAAGCATTTAGTTCCATATATGAATGTAGGCTACATACGTACGTTCTAACATACGAACGTACGTACGCAAGTACATCTGTATGTGTGCATGTATGTATGTATGTATGTATGTATGTATGTAAGTGTGTGCAATAGCATATGTATAATTTTATATATGTATGAACGTATGTATATATAAATGTATGTATTTATGTATGTATGTATGTATGTATGTATGTATGTATGTATGTATGTATGTATGTATGTATGTATGTATGTATGCATGTATGTATGTATGTATGTATGTATGTATGTATGTATGCATGTATGTATGTATGTATGTATGTATGTATGTATGTATGTATGTATGTATGTATGTATGCATGCATGCATGCATTCATGTATGTATGTATGTATGTATGTATGTATTTATTTATTTATGCATCAAACCATGTGTGTGTAACAGTGTATGTACACGTACATACATGTATTCATGTATGTATGTATGTATGTATGTATGTATGTATGTATGTATGTATGTATGTATGTATGTATGTATGTATGTATGTATGTATGTATGTATGCATGCATGCATGCATTCATGTATGTATGTATGTATGTATGTATGTATGTATGTATTTATTTATTTATGCATCAAACCATGTGTGTGTAACAGTGTATATACAATTATACATGTACGAATATACGTGTCTATATGTTACGCCTCTTGTGTACCCCGAAAAACACCGTATATATGAATATCTGACTGATCTAAAAAGCCCTTTAAAAAAATGTAACATGCTGAACAGAGTGATTTGCAACAGTGCGTCCGTGCAACAAAAGGTCCATGTCGAAAGAAGTCACGATATGATTATGCATTCGTATGCATGTGCATGTATCGGATGAAATCTGACATAATTATGTAAATCATTCTAAGTCGTACCTTGATCTCTGTTTCGTGTGGGTTGTTGACATTGTCGTGTCGCAGGACGGCCAATTGCTTTATCATCATTACTGAGGCGTTGAGATTTCCTGGGCTCAGACCTTCACTGTTATTCGTCACAACCGATAATTCACTCGCGATCTTAGCAATCACAGTCTGGTTTTTCAAAGCAGTCACATTCACGCGATTTACCTTCAAAAGAATTATTCGTTTCATATTACCCACGGCTGATAATTGGCTGGTGATCTTCTGGGTCTCCAATGCAGTTGACTCCAAGAAGAAATTGATAAAATTATTCGTTACAGTAATGTAGGAAGTAGAACTTAAATTTAATTGTAAGTTGAAGGATAACTTCACAGTACATGGGGTTAGATGTACAGTGTAGGTAAGCAGCCGACTAATTTTTAACTACAGGTGTTTTTTACAAAAGGTAAAAGCACAAAACTTGAAACTGCTAAATTTATTTTAAATTGCAAGAATGAATAATAATCAATCAATATTAACAAATAATAGTAGGTGGAGTAAGGCACGAGGGCAGCGCGGATGCGCCCTTGGAGGCTGCCTATTGGCCTAATGGTAGCGCCGGTCCTGGAAATAAGACAGCACGGGATCTTTATTTTTTACAGTATGTTAACTACCCAAAGCGCTTTGATGGTAGTCCAAATTGACCATTAAGCCATAAGCCCTCATTGACAGTAATTTTGCACTGCAGCCATATTTGCGATGCAATTTCTAAATTGATTCCGCCTTTCATTTAAGTTCCGTTTAGACGACTAATAGTAAGCACTGACTTTTTATCAACCAAACTCATAGTCATGTAGGTAACATGATACTTAATATAGCGCCTTTTTAAGTACCTCACAAACGCGCTGGACACGTGGCTATCTGACAGGTTTCAACAAGTGTTTATCAGTAAAGTTTGAAAATGGTTGTTGTTTAGAGAAGTTCTGAAAATCTGAACCGTATGTAACAGAGCGTAAATGCAATGGAGATGTACCACGAAGATGATCTAATACACGAAATTGAAGTTGAAGTGAAGTTGAAGTGCGGAAGTGCAGCATCTGCACATCTTCACGGCTAGCAGATAAGCGAGTCATTCCATCCAAGTCATTAAACTTGTTAAAGTCTGTTAGAAATTTAGAATGAGTTTATAGAAATGAAAACCTGATCTTGTATTTACCTTATTTAGTAAATCTCTAAATTCCTTGTCAAAGCAACCATTGTAGTTTGGCTTAGACCAAACCGGGATCCCATCGCTGTACTGAAAACAATTTCTTGAACACTGTCCTAGAATAAGCAAGATATGTTTTGGCATTAGTTGTTGCAACACAAAGCGACCGACGAATAAGGATGGATACGTCACTTCCCGCGGCTCTTACTGGGCTATTCAAGCCATTAATTCATTCATTCATTCATTCAAAAATTTAATATAGCGCACCTTCAAGAAACCTACTCAGAAGCGCTCAATTGTTCACTGGCATTCAAGCAATTAATCAAACATGCATCTAGTTGAATTGAAATGTGTTAGAAACAACTAAATAGACAATATTTGAATCATAGAGGCAAATAGAATAGTTTCTTTTTGAGTGTCGCTAAGAAAATTTCCAATTAAAATTAAAAGAGTACAGAACGATATCAGCATTTGAGCATTAGCCAACGGTAACTAAATACGGTGCCATCTATGATGAATACAGTGTTCATCATTCCTAAAGTGCGATCAAGGCAGTCAACCAAACTTTGTTGAACGCTTTATGTGCACGTATGTCTGCAACAGTTTCTCACCAGTGGTGTTCCCTGGACATCGTTGAGAAACTACTTTGCCGGCCAATGTACGATTCCAGTGAGCTGAACGCTCTGTATCAAATTCGTAGTCGCAGTACGTATCTGAAAGATTATCGTTGTCATTAAATGCAACATGGAAGAATAATTTGCAGAATTTAATTAATCTGGCTGTTCATCGCATTTATTGCATAAGAAAGATGGAATAGTCCTACGTGGGTGTCGCTTTATGGTAGATTTATTAATTGGCCTTTCATCTCTGTGCGATAAAGTTTGCGTGAAAACTGAGTAAAGTCAAGACGAATGGTACATGTGCATCTGATACAGAAGCTACGGTCATCTACTGACTTCAGAATATGGCATTTATCATTAAACTTACTGAGAACGTTAAGATATCCGGAAGCAAAGGCATATCCATGAACGTTGCTTGCATTGCATTGAATAACCATCAGATCCGTTTTACTCTCTCGGTCGACGCAGTCTCGACAAACGTCTCTGATCGTCAGACTTTTATTGTTGTTGCTGAATGTAAATCTCACGGGAGGATTCTTAGCTTTAAGAAAACAACTGGTTAGCCAATAATAATATTAATGTTATACGCTAACTCTGGCCAATACATGCACTCGTAACACGGTAACAGCTATACAGTTTAGCAGCCGAAGTACACAAGTGATGGCGAAGCAGAGCAGAAAAGTTGATCTGATGAGATGAGTGTTTGAAATGCTAGACGCAGGTTATGATGTAGGAAATATATTTTTTGCTAAAAAGTCAGAATAAAACTGATTGTAAAAAGTAATTTCAGAAAGTAAATCACGGAAGGAAATGGTACCCGAAAACTAAGCATGAAAGGAAACTTTAAGTTTGAAATAAACTCATATTAAATAAAGCATTCCCGAACATAATAAGCGTCTAAAGTAAATAACGTTATTATGACTTATTTATTTTATTTGAAGGTGTCAAAAAGGAGCGAACTCTAAACATACTTAGATCTCTTCAGTTTTTCCAACACAGCGTCTTCCTGTCAAGTGGTACAAGGGCAGCCCTGTTGAGGAGCATGTTTATTTTTTTTACTTGTGAGCTTGGGCCACCCTTATGTATATGCTAATAATTATAAACCAAGCATGCAATCCATGCATATATACATTTTAAGTAATAATAATAATAATCTTCATTTAATATCTTCAAACCGACAATTACGCAGTAGGCCCTATGATTACAAATCAGTATGAACGGATGATCACATGTTATTACAGGAGTCGAATTGTAACTGTATACGGCAGCCTTGCAAGGCGCCCACACGTCCTACATCTCATTTTCACACACGCACCATCTCGCGAATGATAGGCTGAGTGGACCTTGGGAGGGTAACGGGAGGCGATCCCGCTACCTACTGCACTTCACGCAAGTGATGTTACCACTACTCTATGGATCCCAGTCAATCAGCATACGTACATACATATACAAATACCTACGCATATATCCTAAATAGGCCTACATACATACGTACATACATACATATATGCATACAAACATAATTAGACATACATAAAAAGAAGATATTGCAACATCACTCACGATCTAATTCTTTTCCATTTTGAAGCCAGACAATCGTAGCCACTGGTTCTGCTTGAGGGTCACATCTAAAGGTAAACGATTCGCCTACAGAAACGTTGACATCGTATGGACCATCATTAACCGTTGGAAACATAGGCGCCGCTGAAACACGGACAATCAACAAGGCCACTGTTACTACTTCATCAATTGCATGTTCAAACTTACATCATAGGTGATAGCTACTTCCTTATTGAACACAAGCGCTATTGAAAATAAGAGTAACAGGAAAAATAAGAACAGTAATTGTTTAAATTCTGCAAGGCTAGATTAGCTTCAGTATTACAATACTACTAAGGAAGAAGAAATTGCAGCCTCTTAATCGTAATCGTAATCGTAATCTCTGGATTTCTACAGCGCCTAAAAAAGCGAAGTAGCGGGAACCAGCTTATTCACAGGCGCTTAGAGAAATCAAAATCGATAGGGGGGGGGGGTCGAATCGGTTCCAGGTCAAGATCCAAAAGAGTCAGTCAGGAAGACAGTAAGACGGCTAAGGTGGGTGGTGTTTAGGGTTTAGACGGCGAGGAAGGTAGACAGAGGAGGAGGAATCGAGATAGGATTTGTGAAAGAGCAGTGTTTTCAGTTTTGAGTGAAAGACCTGTGGAGATATAGCAAGTGGTGAGGTTTTGGTGAGTTCGTGGGATGGATATGAAAGTTCTCGCAGTACTGGTGGGAGTTTGTTCCAGAGGGGTGGGACAGCTATGGCTATGGAGCGATTCGCAAATTTTAGCGATGGGGTGACATTTGCAGGGCACCGTTTGACCGCCCACGTAGAAGCTGTAATCTGACGAAGCAAACGTAGAGTGAAATAAGGACAGCAAGAGACATAGCGTGAAATAAACAGACAGAGCCAGATATATATATATAGCGAAGCAGACAGAGACAGAAACCATGGCATGATGAAGCACTGTCTTGTCTAAGGAAACGAACAAGAGTTGTTCAGTGAGAGCTGCGGAAATGCAGAAGTCGGCAAACTCTAACCGCTCAAACAGAGTCAGTCTTAGACCTCTCTGGTTTTATCCAAGCAATAAATTCTTCTTACTTCTGCTCTAAAATCTGCTGCTTCTAGAACTGCGATAAAAAATCTCTGTGAAATATTGCTCTTTTAAACTACAAACCTATTAAGACAATTTAGAGAATCTGTTGAGAGCATACTATCGCACTGTGGTGTAACGACTTTCCAGTACATCTTATTATTAATGTACTACCTGTAACCCGTGAAAAATCACAGTTTGTGAATTTAGTTTAGAAACTAAACATCTAATTAAGTCTTGAACTGCCGCATATAATTATCAGCATTGATAATTATGGACCATCGTCCATATCAATGTTCTCTCTCTCTCTCTCTCTCTCTCTCTCTCTCTCTCTCTCTCTCTCTCTCTCTCTCTCTCTCTCTCTCTCTCTCTCTCTCACTCTCTCTCTCTCTCAGAGAGAGACAGACAGACAGAGACAGACAGACAGAGACAGACAAACAGACAGACAGACAAACAGAGACAGAGAGAGACAGAGAGATACAGAAAGAGAGAGAGAGACAGAGAGGGACAGAGAGAGAGACAGACACAGACACAGACACAGATGGAGAGACAGAGACAGACAGACAGAGACAGACAGAGACTGACAGAGTTACCAATCCCTCCATTCCTTCCTCGCTGAGGCTGGCCGTTGGCCAAGTTAACCCGATCTGGCATGGCATGGCGTAGTGCCTGACGTCAGCTGGCATCGGGGAGGAGGGAGAGAGGAGTGCTTACAGGCCCTCCCTCCGTTCGTCCCTCGCAGGGGCTGGCCGTTGGCTGGTGTCCGTTGCGCGGTTACACGACCGACACACGGACATTGAAAATTATATTGTTTGATCAAGACAAACCCGAGATACCTTCGACGCGCATGAGAACATCGCGCTGTGTGTCTCCTTCAGAATTTGAGCCACGGCAAGTGTATTGTCCACCGTCAGCGGCAGTTAGGTTTTCGATTGTGAGTGTCGTATTATGAGCATTCAGCGTGTATCTCCCAATGGGAAGAGTATTCCGTAGTCGTGACCAGGATATCGTTGGCTCTGGCCTGAACGAAAAATAAACTCAAGACTGTATCTAGAAACAATCCATTCTCGAGGAATCAAAAGCAGTGAAGATTGAAATCAATGAAGATCTCAAACCCCTTTCTGTATGACTAAAAAAGCCTCCACCAGAGTAGTGTAGTAGGTCAACTCAGCGCTCTTAGCTATGCAGACAGTTGTAATTCAGCCATTAGCCAATTGGAACATTTCTTATCTGGTTATCTTATGAAACAAACCTACAACAAGCGCCACAAGTGGAATCTACCAATGGGGGGGGGGGAGGGCGGTTTAAGAAGTGGGAGGTTTCACGTTACTGGTCAGAACATAGTTTAAATGAACATTTATAGTATAATAACTTCTTATTTCAGTTTTTGTTATGGACCCCATTGGACCATGCATGATGCTGATGTGTACATATAATACATTAATTTACAGTTCTAACTTTTCACTTTTTAGCCCCTTATATATATATATATATATATATATATATATATATATCAGCCAGAGTTTGGCGTTTGTTCTCCCATTCCACGTGAGGGAAGGGTAGACGCCACTGTGCTCGATGTACTTGCGTGGGCGTCCGGAGAGTGGAGGGGAGATCCCCCATGGATTTTGAGTATTATGGTTATTCCAACAGTCACTTAATTATTGTGGTAAGTCAGCTATTCAATGCAAAAACGTCATTCTGCTCCCCCTACAACAAGTTTGCTCCCCCCTAGAAATTTTACCCCTTTAAAAATGTTTGCCCCCTGGAAAAATTCCTGCGGACGCTCATGCTTACTAGGTTTGGAGAAAATTAGAGTTCTTTGTATAAAACAGTTTTCCGCGAAAAAAATGTTCTGAAGGTGGAAAGAAGAAAATAAAAATTATGCTTCAAATCGTCTGAGGTAATGCATTTCAGTTACCCTTACTTTCCATAGTAGAAGCACGTAAGTGTAGCATTTCCTCCAGTGACAGCAACAACTGGTGATGTAGACGTAAATGCAAGAACTGGAGCAAACTGGGTGACGTACTCTGAATCTATGACACAAAACGAACACAAAACACATTAGAGGAACGTAGACAATAAATAAAAGTGTGAACTAGTCATAGAAAATGTCTGCTGAGAAATGTTTGCCTGATTTCAGTATATATTGATGTATTGATTACTAAACATTCTTACTTGGTATCGTCGTTATTTGCGTATAATTTCCTCCTTCTTTGACACGCAAGAAAGGGTTGTAAGTTGAGCACCTGTACAGTTTTCCACCAAGGTCATCCTCTCGAACAGCATAAGCAAAGTGAAGCTCTCCTAAAAAGAAAACAGAGTATAACAAGGTAGACTGTCAATATCGAGGGACATTTACGTGTATGTTGTCCAAGTTAAATTGCAGAAATAACACTGTGACAACTGAGTTGTTAGAAATATTTCCACGACAGAAAATAGTTTGTGAGAACTATAACCTACTGCGAAATTGCACCAGCATTAACGACTGTCTCGCAGATGTTTGCACAAATGCTTTATTTTATTTTATTATTCCCGATATTTCTATAGCGCCTCCCGACGTCAACTACTACTCAGAGGCGCTCCCGACTACAGCATTTGATACTGTGCCGGAATTTTCACGCCGAAGCGCCACGAGCAATTGCGAGTGAAGGACTTGCCCAATGTCCGTACGCATCGGCTAGAGTGGGATTCGAACCTGCAACCCTGTGGTCACAAGGCGCCGAACTTACCACTGAGCCACAACGCCCCCCTTTTGTGATATATTCTATTGAGTGATAACTTAGACATGGCAGCTAGCTGTAATAAGCTTAACGCTAATCGGAAAGCCCTCTCAGGAGTTTTAAACTGTACTCTATGTAAGTGCAAAGAACAAGAAACAATTAATGCCAACCATTATCAGCGATTTGGATCCGGTTTGTAAGCTGAAGTGTAATCGGATTCTTGTCGTCAGGGCTATTGGCTATCTCCCAAATATATGTCGGCTTCGGAAAACTTCTACGTCGATCGCACGAAATGTTAAATGGCAGACCCGCAATAACGTTTAAGCTTATATCATCATGAACTACAGGTCCTGAAGTTCTTGAAGCGGAATCAAGGAATGCCCATTGCACGTGTGCCGTGATTGAAAGAGCTGTGCCATATTGATTCCTAGCAAAACACTGGTAGAAGCCTTGATCATTCGTTGTGGCAGGTTGTATTGTTATTCTACCATCTGCGCCTCTTTGGATATTGCGAATATTTTGGCTGAGTATAGAGCCATTCTTCTTCCAGCCATACCTGCCAAAAATAATTCGTAAATACCTTCATGTATAAATACGTAAAAATGAAATAATATACCACTTACAGTTTACTTGCGAAATGTTGACAGAGAAACCGGCGTAAGACAGAGTTGAGACATAAGAATGAAAGGATAAGGACTAGGTGAAAACTTGTAATAAATAGAGACTGGAAAATTACACGCAGTAAAAGCCCAGCTCATGAAGAGCGAACCAGATAGAAAGGAACGAGAAGTAGCCTACAGCAAGAGAATTTAATCTGCCATGGAGAACTTGGGTTATTGCAGAGCCGTAGCAACAAAGAACGTGGCCCCCTCTGAACATACGTCCGGGGCCCCTTACAATGCGGAAACCGGAATGCGCCGTTCTCGCCTCACGCCGTTCACGGTTCTCTTTGCCACTTTTAAGGTCCCCCTTCCTTGCGGGGCCCCTTCCGGTCGGAGGGTACGGAGGGTGGTCGCTACGCCTCTGGGTTATTGTAGCATAACTGGAAATTCAGAAACAGGCGAAGGCACACTAAACCAATAGGAAATAGAAAGACTACGGCTGTGGTTGGAAGAACATTCGTGGAAGGATTCGATTAGAGAAAATAAGCTGGCAGGCCAAGACCGACCCAAAGCCTGAGAGGAAGGAGTGACATGTTGACCGGTTGGAACAGAACGCCGGACGTGATTGACCTAGATTGATCGAAACCTTCGTAGTGAAATGCAAGAGTGGAATCTGCTGATATCGAGAGGAGGCGACATGCTCCACATCTGTTCAAAGTCACGCGCTTGACCAGATGTTAGTCAATTAGTTGGCAGGATGGCTGTCTAACAATCAGCTGTTGGCTTAGGCAAGATGTCAGTTCACCCACTCAACGGGAACTATCATCTGGCTTCTGTCACTAGAAGGTTATGAAGACCTTCGTCATCGTTAAGTGCATCTGTGCGATGTCAAAACACAGCTGACTAGTCTTGGCCTACGCATGTACGCATGCAAAAACGAACTTATGATGAAGAATAATGAATAACGGTCAACTCCTTTAAGTTCCCATTTTCAAACTGCTTTCAAAAGTATCCATCATTATACTTTGCTCATCCAATTTACATAGATTTCGCTTATTCACCATATTCTTTGCTTGTGCACCATAGGTTAATGTGTAAGAATGCTGCTTGATTGCGATAACTGTTCGTAACCTCAAAATACCAAGCATTAAAAGAAGAGCAGTATGTTAAGACTTACTTTACATCTGGTACTCCCTTCCCTTTGCACTCCAGCGTTATCCTCTCACCATTTTTATAGATTAGATTTCTGGGTGGTTCTGTAATAATTGACGGTGGAATCCGAACTGAAAAGTACATTCAACAACGCTTGATTGGGGGGAACTTCTGAACAGAAGCGCAATAAATGTTGTATTAATTGCGAATAAGGGTGCGTATTAAGTCTACACAACTCTGATCGAGATAGGTAATAAATTTGATTGGTTATCGTCCAACAAAAACCACGAAATTCCACCCGAATTAGAATGTTATCTTTCCGGGTATGAATCCGAAATTTGAGACTGTATATAATCTCTGCAGTTTTGGAAAAGTCTAGCTAAAAGGACCACAACCTGGAGACCCAAAAATCATTGTTAAACGCGAACAACTCTGATAGTTGACTTTAGAGGCTTTTTAAATATGTGGCTCTGAGTTTACCTTTGCTACATGGACATGCACACCAAGTAGCACAAATCGTTCAAATGCGTATGACGCCCTGATCGGAATTATTAATTTGAAGGGCCGTGAACATCTTTGCTCCCATACGATAGAGAACGGATGGCGCTGAGCAATTGTGAGTGAAGAACATGCTGAAGGTCCTTACACAGTAGCTGTTTCGGGCGAGGCTCAAATCCGTATACCCTCCTCGTTTTGGATCGAGCTCTTCAATCAATCGGCCACCGTGCCATACTATAATTGCTTTGCGATATGTTATTTCTGCCGTTACGGTGACCTTGAATCTATGGCTTCAATTCAGCCTGATAGATAATGGTGATGATGACTGCTCTAAAGAAGGTTGCGCAGTACGCAGATCAGATTTCTTTAATTTATTTGTTAACTTTAGTGGTTGATTTATTGGCTAATTTGCTTGATTTGTTATTCAATGTGGTAGATTTTGCGATCTGTTAGCAAAATTTAACTCTTTGTTTTTCTTCAGTTGAGAAAAGGTACTTTAAAATAAAGGAATACTTACCGGTACTCTGAGTAAAACTAATTGTAAGGTAGAATGAAGCGACGAAAATGATCCTCAGAATCTTCATTCTTGCCATAGTCTGAGTCTCAAGGCAAGTTTTTGAAATGCAGATGTTGATTTGAGTGATCTTCGCACAGTGCTCTCCACCTGAATATGAAATACAACAGAGAAAGTAATGATTGCAGTTTAACTGTTCTGCAAGATATCCGAATCCAGTCCAATTTCTATGCACTGGTAAAGATTTACGAACGGAGCTGGTGATCGTTTGCACATAAGGCTGTATTGCAATCGTGGTTTTAGTAAGACGAGGGAAAGATGTGGTTACCAGACTCTGTCAATGAGCGATGTTGACGATCAAAGTTAGATGGGTTTATTTAAATCGAATCTCAGACCCAAATATTGCATAGGTGAGATATCCTTTTCTAGTTCGGCGCGGACAAATTGAAAATCAGATAAAACAGATATAAGAAATCAGATCAGTTGTAATTTCAATTGGTAACAGTCCTTTGCGTCCGCGTTTAATACACGAAGTATTAACCAATGGTGCAACAAAACCAATCCTTAAGCAAGTCAATATCTAGTGATGTGCGGTCGTGTGGCGGTATGTGCTGTGCCTTGTAACCGTTGGGTCGCGTGTTCGAATCTACCTCAAGCCACAGCGTAGCGACTTTGGACAATTGTCCAGCGCTCGTGAATAGGCTGGAATACGCTTGCCCTACGAGTGGCGCTTTAAAAGTTTGGAAATTACGATTACTATTAGAAGATAAGCCAGCTAAGATAGAGGTCTACATCAAAGCACCAACAGATTAAAACAAATCAAAGCAATTTATATCTTAGCTGGCTATGTTGAATCCAGCAGTTTTACAGGCATACGGGGTATTCTGTGAACATTTCTATGATCTCTGACATGTCTGCTAAATTTAACTTCCGATTCAAACATCAGATAATCCAGCCTTCAACTTTGAGGGCCATTGTAGACCAAAAGAGTAATAAGCAGTTTATAGTTCTTACTTGACTTAAAATCATTTGGCATTAAACATAATTTCCATCAAAATTGTCTTTTTACCTTACCTGGATGATCTAAAACTTTTTTACTGCTCAAACGTGCTCGTGTGTTAAAGAACTATTCTGCTACAAACAGTGAATTGATCTGTTCTTTAGCCGCTGACAACTTAACTAAATATCAAACAGCGCAGCATAATTATTATTAAGAACGTTGAGCATTCATGTTTAAAGGTTCCGGAATGTTGTCCACCTGCTTAATGTTGCTCGCTGCATTCTCTTACTGGATGGAGACTCGAATTTTAGGTCACAGCGACAATTGTTGCCTAATTTGTAGCTAGTCAGCAGCCAGTGATATCCTAAAGCTGACTGCATCTACTGCAGACAACATATGTTCGCTTCCAGGATGAAGAATCACATGCTAGGCCAAGGTTAATCATATACAGCGCCAACTCTGCCTAACTTATAGCTAACAAACAGCTAATCAGGAGTCAGTGATATATCCTATAAGGGCTGAGTCATTTAAAAACAACACGCACACAGACCAGCTACTAATTGCTATTTAACTATTGACAGTTCCAGATGTTCCGACGAACCATGACAATCAACTGTGAATACTTGATACCAGTTTTCTGAAAGTACCCATCGGCATAAATTATGCCAAGATATACGACTGAAAATGACTCAGTCGCCAGAAACAAGTCTAATAACAAAAAGTTAGAATGGATAACAGAGGCTGCCTTGTCTTTGATGTACAATTTCCACTTAACAGCTTCTTTAGCAAAATTAATAGATCATGATCTATGTTTCTTCTATTTTCGATGCCTCTATTTCGCATGCGATTGAAGACCGTGATGGTATTGTGCATGTGCAGTCATATTTGGAGCATCTTTGATGAGTTTTATATCAAGAGGCACTATATAAATCTGAGTGCATTTGTATAGAGGCCATGTATATACACACACGCATACATACATTATGCAAATTGGAGAGGCATTAGCCCAGATCTTCAATAAATCAATGCAGACTGGAGAGGTACCACGGGAATGGAAGGATGCACTCATAGTGCCACTGTTTAAAAAGGGAAATAGAAGTGAACCAGGTAACTACAGACCAGTCAGTTTAACCAGTGTGGTGTGCAAGGTCATGGAAAGAATTATCAAGGATAACATAGTGAAACATTTGAATGAGCATGATATTATAAAGGGCAGTCAACATGGATTTACCAAAGGCCGTTCGTGTTTGACAAATCTGTTGGAGTTCTTTGACGAGGTCAATGAGAGGATTGACGAGGGAAAACCTGTAGATGTAATTTACTTAGATTTTGCCAAAGCATTTGACAAAGTACCTCATGTAAGGCTGGCCAAAAAGTTACAAGCAGGTGGGATTAGAGGGCAGGTACTAAGATGGATTCAAAGCTGGTTATCAGGTAGAAGACAAAAGGTGGGCATAGGTGATAAACATTCTGGCTGGACGACAGTGCTAAGTGGAGTGCCACAAGGATCAGTGCTTGGGCCACTGCTTTTCGTACTTTTTATTAATGGCATAGACGATGGGATTTTATCTAAAATTTCTAAGTTTGCGGATGATACAAAACTATGTAGAGCAGTGGATTATGAAGAAGAAGCAGAGATACTGCGGGAAGATCTAAGAAGAATGTTCAGATGGTCACAAGACTGGCAAATGCTCTTCAATTTGGAAAAGTGCTCAGTGATGCATATGGGAAGGAGAAACAACGAGTTTTCATATGAAATGGGGGGCACGGTGTTGAAAGTGAGTGATGAAGAAAGGGACTTGGGAGTGATTATGCACAAGAGTGCAAAACCTTCAAGGCAATGTGCTGAAGCAGCAAAAAAGGCTAATTCAACTTTAGGTATGATAAAAAGGACAATAGTCACCAGAGACAAAGATATAATAATAAGGTTGTACAAATCACTGGTTAGGCCACAGTTGGAATACTGCATCCAGGTATGGAATCCATACCTGAAACAGGACATGGAAAAACTGGAGAAAGTACAAAGAAGAGCTACGAAAATGATTTGGGGCTACAAGGATCTGAGCTATGAAGAAAGGTTGAAAAGGTGTGGACTAACAACATTGGAGAAAAGGAGGAGCAGAGGAGATCTGATTGAAGCTTATAAGATTATCACTGGAAAGGAAGCACTGCAGTGGGAGAGGTTCTTTGAATTAGCACCGAACAAGGCAACTCGGGGACACAGGTATAAATTATTTAAGAGGCCGAAGGGAACATTAGGGCAGAAATTCTTTAGTGCAAGAGTTGTAGACCTGTGGAATGGTTTGGACGATAGTACTGTCTCAGTGGACACAATAACAGCTTTTAAGAAGAAGCTAGGAAAATTGGGCTATTAAGAGTTCGAGGTAAATTTGCAGTGGTTCTAACACAGACTACACGTCTTCTGAACCACTTAAAACCCTTGTTATGTTATGTTATGTTATGTTATGCACATATGTACCGGTACATATATATATATATATATATATATATATATCGGTACATATATATATATACCGGTACATATGTGCATAATGTATATATGCGTGTATATATATATGTCCTCTATACAAATGCGCTCAGATTTATATAGTGCCTCTTGATATAAAACTCATCAGATATATATATATATATATATATATATATATATATATATATATATATATATATATATATATATATATATTAGGGGCACTTACATATTATAAGTACAATTGCAATAGGTGGGATAAGAAATTCGTTCCCGTATACGACAATGTGATCAGTTGCTGTGTTTTGTCTTCAATCTATCTCTCTGCCTACATTTGCGACCAAACACTTGTCAAAATCGGTCATCGAAGCTTAAGAAGAAGCATACTGACCATCTGTAAATGTTGAAGTAGATGTACGTGAATTACCGTTAGTTAGAAAGCTTTAATCCGCACGAAGTCACATGAAATGTGAATCGTTATCCAGGATATTATTATGAAACTGTATGTTATAGTTTCCGCCCATCTCAAAGCATGTCTGCTGCATGTGAGCATCTGTCTTTACGTCAAGCTCAAATTAAGGGTCTAAGTTCTGGCTGAATGGCATCTGTCTTTAGTTCCGTGAGAAGCTGATGAACTGAGGGAGGGTAATACGCTAAGCCTGTTCACAGTTAATTGATGCAGTGTTGGTGGAATTGTGGGCACGGTATTCGAGTGGATAGAGAGCTCGGTCTGTTTAACAGAGAGGCGGTTACTATGTAGGGACCTTGACAAGTCCTTCATTTATAATTATTGCTCTGCGTCATCGACGATCTGTCATATGGTTGTGTGTGCACTTGTAAACGTTTGATGAAGGGCGATATCAAAAACAATTGTATTCTATTGCGGATTTGTGCAATGTACGCAATTAATAATATGCAATGTGGATTGAATAGCTGCTAATGCATTTAACTTTATCTATGCGCCAGAGGCTTCAAACAACGGTGCACTACTTGAAATTGCATTCCCTTGAGGCAAATAGAACCGGAATAACCCTAAAGCAGGGTTGGCGAACCCATAACACGCGTGTTCAAAGTGGCACGAGTACAATTTTTTCGCTCACGCGGAATTCAGAGCGCCCACTCAAATTTCAAACTTCGAAATACACATCCACTCTGGAAATTATTCAAATTTTCTCCTGTTGAGGATTTGGTTTTAACATCTTTCTAAAACATCTTTGAAAAAATATCTTTAATTTAATCTATCTTTGGTTTGAATTTATCTAGTAGTATTAAGAGTAGTTGTAGTGGTGGTAGGAGTAGTAATCACTTTATTGATCACAAAATGCTTACAAATTTTACATAAAATGATACAACCAAATTCACACCAATAGGCGTCATTGGGAGAACTCAAAAGGAATCATTGGTGACCCATTTCAAGTCACCCAAATACAAAGTAATGTTGTTAAAGTGGTAGCATCAACTGTTACATTCTTAATTACAAAATATCATGCGAATGGTTAGTTTGTATTCAAGTCCATTATACAGTTACAACCATTATTCCAATATCATTAGGTATTGCTTTAGATGTACTTTAAACTGGGGCAGAGTTGATAGTTCAGTAAGAGCATGAGGCAGTGAGTTACAAAACAGCTGGTCCTTTCACCAAAATAAGTCATACGCTCATCAAAATAACCCACCAATAAGCGTAAGAATAAACACAATAACCATCTATAAATACCTCAATGTGACATACACGAGTAATTATCAGTTAACTTTGAGTTGGGAGTCAACGCGACATAAAACGTCAATCATTCATTATCTCTGCCATCCAAATGTCGTCATACACACCCACCGCGATGCACGTATTCGCTGCACGCTTCTGCTGCTATCTAGTGCTCTGTACGTCATACTCTAATTAGAAGGGGAACCTGGCTGGTAACATGTTTCTTTACTTACGTGTTAAGCTGACAAACCGACAGTTATGATGCGAAATTTAATTGATGCCTAACAGAACGTGCACAATTTTTGCATGGAGTGTAGGTGGGATAGTGACAAATGCACGTGGCTGCGACAAAAATTCCCACATTGTTCTGGCTTATCGTAATCGTAAAATAAATATTTTCTAAAGCGCTACTGTAGAGTAGTCCTTAATGAAACAAGAATAACCCTAGGAGGCCGACCCTCATTCGCTTGAAATAATTATAATAAGTCTCATTCAAAAATATAAAATGTTAAATTCAGCTTAAAAGATGCTCACTTCATTTTACCAAAAAATTCTTGTTTCTTAGACTTCAAACGACATTTGACACAATGCAACAAAGATCATTATTTTAGAAGACACATCTATACATATAATATCCATATAGTGTCCGTCTGTCGGGGGACGCTACGTCACAAACGGGTTCTGTTCTATTGTGAAACATAAACAGTTTGTCTTGACGACGGTCGTCTTGACGACGGCGATAACCAACGATACATATTGGCCTATAATATGACGTCATAATTATGACGGGCAAATACACTAGTTTATGCATATATAGTTTCATTTAAATGTTGATCTACGCTCATGCCAAACGTCCTCGTAGGCCTACATAAAGTCATATAATTGATGCAACAACAGAGTTCGTTTGTGTGTTAGTCTGTCACTAAACGCCGAGAAAACGGTTGATTATGTTAATTAACTGATAAGATGCTGAATTATGCGCAGCTGTTTCTCGTAGAGTTTACAAGATGTTGCATTTGTCGTGAACGTCATGTGCTGTATACAAGAAGAATTTGTCATTTTTAAAATGGTTTTCAGATGTCAGTTATCAATAGGTCTCTAAGCATAGCAATGTCTACAAAGAACTATACTAAATACAAGCATAGTATGAAAACCTGGGCAAAATAAACGAGAAATGTATTTATATCTAGGTATAATATATGCATGCATATGTAAATATGTGTATGAATGTATATTTAGATGTATGCATGTATGTTTATGTATCGTCACAAATTTTGCTTCAAATAGTATTCGTAAATGTATGTATGTTTATTTGTGTATCGTCACAAAGTTTGCTTCAAATAATATTCGCATAATATGCATGTATGTAAGTAAGCATGTATGTATTTATGTATGTATGTATGTATGTACGCATATACGTAGGCGTGTATGTGTACGCATGTGTGCATTCAGTGTATTCCTGTAACGGCATACAAGCCTCTGAATGCATGTAGCTAACAATTGTCATTACGCCTTTCAATCGCCCCTCAATCTTCGAGCGCAAGATAATGCGGTGGCTTCATTGATGTATAATCATGTGCTTCGCTTATGGGAGGAGACCTGCCGTCCATCTTCATGTAACAATCCGGTCCTGGTCGCTCAGAACTTTCAGGAATAGAGACCAGAGGACGCGGTGTTTTTCGTTCATGGAAGTTGGTGTTGGCTATTGGTGATCCAACGCTTTGCAGGTTGATGGCTTCATCTCTGATGACATCGTACACACTGTCCGAGGCATTCCTCGTCCTGCGGTCGAGTTGATTTTGACTTGTGACTACTAAAAGAAATGTTTACTTTGTTTATTTATGCTCAGTACAATATAACTGCGTTACAATGAGGTCGCTTTCAAAGTCTCCGAAGTGCACTTTGAAGGGGGCATCAGGAGATAGTAGGAACCATAATGATCTAGTGAGGCTAATGCAGACCAGGGGACGTGGTGCTTGAAGAAGAAGCAGAAGAAGAAGAAGAAGCAGAAGAAGAAGCAGAAGAAGAAGAAGAAGAAGAAGAAGAAGAAGAAGAAGAAGAAGAAGAAGAAGAAGAAGGAGGAGGAGGAGGAAGAGGAGGAGGATGAGGAGGAGGAGGAGGAGGAGGAGAAGAACGGTCCCTTGAGCTAGTCTAGAGGCTGAGATGGGTATGAAGTGTTAGCGACTTCATTTTCTTAGTCTCGGCATATGAGGTCGTTTGGCCAGTCCCCTCCCTCGTTTTCTGATCGTCCCACCGACAGTGTACGGTCAGTGTACTCATTACAGCTGAGTTGGGTAGAGGACGCAGATGAAGCAAGAATCTCCAAGGAAATTTCTTCCTGGCGGGGATTTGAATCCTCGACCTCTTGGTTGACAGCCCAGCACGCTAACCACTACACTATCGCGCACCCTCGGTTAAGGCAGTAGTATATCTGGATCTGGCGCACGTTACAAGTATGCGCGAGCAACTCTATGTGGGTTATTACACGGAGTCCACTCAGAAGGTCGGAACCCACAATCGTCGGATAACCGATCCAGTGCGCTGTCGCGGAGACCACCGTACCACACATATACGTAATACAGAACATAGCTCAATAGCAATTAAACTAAGTGAATGCGCTGCCGTTGGAGGTAAAGGTTTCTGTGGTCTCAAGAGCTTTGTGGAAAGTATTTGAACTTCTCACAGTATGTAAACTCTTTCAATTCTATCAGTCTGAGTCTTGAGGTCAAAACATTAACGACAGAACTTTGTCGTTGAAAAAAAGAAATTGTATTCTTAACGCAATCAAATCTAATATTATAAAATCAAATCTGAAAATTATAGCGGCACTGTTACAGCATATATACTGCGAGTTAAGAAAAATTAATTGGTTCTTGGTTTTCGTACTTGTTTATATTTTGTTATTATTATTATTATTATTATTATTATTATTATTATTATTATTATTATTATTATTATTATTATTATTATTATTATTATTATTATTATTATTATTATTATTATTATTATTATTATTATTATTATTATTATTATTATTATTATTATTACTATTCTTATTATATTTCGCCCCAAGGTAAACAAAATCCCTCAGGGACTTCAGTGTTATTTAAAGCGTAGAATTGTCTGGAATGAGCCCTATTCGTTTAGGTCTAAGTTGGTGAAGGTATCCCTAAAGGCGACCGCATTGATGAGCTGGATCGCTAGCGCTGGGCTACTCGGTCTCCTCATTGTTCCAACTGTGAGTAATCTAGACGTCTTTGGGGGGGGAAGTTCCCCCCCAGGATTGATGTTTCCCCCCCAGAGGCCAGTAATATTACAATGTACAGACCATTAGGGGAGGAAAAATCCCCCCAGGATAGATGTGGATACATGGTTTCCCCCCCCCAGAGAGATGGATTCCTAAAAAAAAGGTCATCAAGTATTTTTCAGAGAGCAATTGTTGTAGAAAAAGTTAAAAATCGGGTGAAGGACTAAAAAAAAAAGGTCATCAACTTTTTTCGAAGATGAAAAGTTAAAAAAATTTTGAAAAGTCTTAAACTTTTTAAAGATGGAAGACAAAATCGTGTCAATTGTTTGCTCCCCCCAGAAACCTGGTTTCCCCTCCCAGACGAGGGGGACTAGATTAAACACTGCAAGGCGCCGCTCATAGAGCAACACAAATTAGACGAGCTCTCTACTTAGCGTTTGAGAAAGAAAAAGGAGGTCTTATCCAACTGCGAAACATAACATGTTGAACTTACCGCGATACTTGTTGAGCTGTTTACACCGTAAGCCAACGCCTAGTCCAACGAGTAACAGCAGTGCACCAAACGACAATGTTATAACGAGAATGACCCACCAAGCGACAGATGTTGCTCCCTCGCATGTTGTAGCAACTAGAGCAGCAGAAACTAAGAACAACAAACAACATTCTTATAACATGACGATGATGAAGCTGTTGCTGCTGCTGATGATAGTGATAATGAAAACAATGACGATGACGATGATAATGAAAAGGATGATGATGATGGTGATGATGATGGTGGTGATGATGATGATGATGATGATGATGATGATGATGATGATGATGATGTTGATGATGATGATGATGAGGATGATGATGATGATGATGATGATGATGATGATGATGATGATGATGATGATGATGATGATGATGATGATGATGATGATGTGAACTTCGGCAATTCCAATTCGTACACGACGTGGATTGTGTACATTTATGGTATGTAGCAGTGGCCGAAGATTTGTATTAGAGGAAAATACATCTTCAACGAGATATAGTCTGAAATACTTTACTACTACTTATCGCAACATTTTAAAGAGTACTTACCGACGACGTTTAGGTATCCCGAGGCAAAGGCATATCCGTGAACGTTGCTCGCGTTGCACTGAATAACCATCAAGTCGGTCTTAGTTTCGCGGTCTTTGCACTTTCGACAAACGTAGTTGATCTTCAGGCTTTTTCCGTCGTCCGAGATTTCAAATCTTGTGGGAGGGTTGTTGACTAAAATATCAGCAAAAGATGTATGCCTTAATCGTAAATGTAATTAGTAACTTCTGTTGGGCCGATGTCTAATGCAGAAGGCATCAACCAATGGCATACCAAAACCAAACCATAATCAGGTAAATATCCAGAAGATCAGTCCGTAAGGCATGGTGGATAAGCAATTTGAAAGAGATAATTTAATTGTATGGTTAAGAACGGATCGGCACAAGCGACTGAGCAGAGCGCACAGACACAGGGAGAGAGTTCAAAACATCTGTCTCTTGTGTATACCTGGTTTGATATCATCTGGCTTAATTGCAACTCTGATAGGTAACTGCTATCAAGCCAGTGTCAAATGTACAGGGCATCAACCGATGGCGCCCCAGAAAACAAAATCGCAAACTGGTCAGCTGAAGTGGCTTGCTTGGCGCTCATAGGTTTCACATTACACTGCATTAGACCTACATTAATGCACCAATGCCTTGTATACAGCTTTGTAAACAATCTGAACAACAGGTATGACCAGTACAGTACGGAACGAGGAGACAGCCAGATCACCGTGTATAGATACAGGGATCTTCTTTCTGAGTGTAAGCAGATTTTGTAAAGATATACGAAGATTTCTCAAGTTGCATAAACATAATTGTATTGTATTGTATTTAAACATTTATAAAGCGCCCCAAGTAGGGTGAACCGTTCAGAGGCGCTCCCACTGCGCAAGGCCGAGAGAAAAGAAATAAGTCTTGAGGAAAGCAAAAAGAAGATGAAGGGTTACTTATTAAAATTTGAGAGCGAGTAGAAGGAGACCGTGTATTCCAGAGAGAGGGACCAATTGAGGCAAAAGATCGGGACTGAGCCATAGCTGTTCTAGTATGAGGAACTGAGAGATCAAATCTCTTTGAGGAGCGAAGTGGACGATGCGAGGAGACAGAAAGAGGCCGGTGAATTACATCAATTAAATATTGAACACGGCATGCTGCTAACGTTGGCCCTACCAACGAAACCATACAAATTTACGGCACGTGGATTATTTTTCCCAGATGATCCACTTTCACCATTTGTGAATTTGTCAGCATGGAGTCCTTGGTATTGTCCTGGGTCTTGTGATTTACCGTCTATGAGCTTTCCATTATGAAACCAGTCGATCTTGGCCTCAGGTTTGGCAATCGGGTTGCATACGAATGTGACGGTGCTGCCCTCTATGGCATCGATGTTGTGCGGACGATCGGATTTCCGGCTGAACGATGGCACAGCTGCAAATATCATCACAGCCGATCATGCAAACTTAGACAAGCGATTACGATCAGAGATTATCTTTATAAAAGATTATTGTCATAAAAGATATAATTTGCAGCGGATAAGTAATCGTAATCTCGCGATTAATACAGTGTCCATAAAGCTCAGTAATCGTAATCGTAATCTTCAAAACTTCTAAAGCGCCACTCGAAGGCCAAGCGCAGGGCACCAGCCCATTCACGAGCGCTACGTCAAATCAGAGGGTGTTTCCAGAGAGTAATACAAGAGAAGTCCGAGTCCAGATGCCAGAAAGCCAAATCAAATCAGAGGGGTTTTTCCATAGAGTAGTCCAAAAGAGGTCCAAGTCTGGTTTGCAGAAGGCCAAATCAAATCAGAGGGGATTTCCATGATTTCCTCGTGCGAGAAAAGAAAATTATAATGTAAATAATAAAGGACAAGTATCTAGAGAGCTGGACAGCAACTGTGGATGATACTTGATAGAAAGTATGGCTTGCTGGTGATATCTGAAAACTTGAAAATGACGATGGCTAATTAGAACACACTAGAGACAGCACAGACACATTCATCGGGCCATTTTGGGACGTACAGGTGGCACACAATTGGTACTGATGCCATAAACAACCAACAATGAACCCAATGAATGTGGCTCTCATTTTTGTGGCAAAACCTGCAGACAATTAAACACTATTGCGATCAATTTGACCTTCAACGCGCATTTGAAAATCCTGCCGCAAGTTGTCTATGGAGTTCGATGCAGTGCAGGTGTACTTTCCCTCGTCTGTTGATTCAACGTAGCCGATGAACAGTTGGGTCCCGTAAAAATTCAGCTGGTGTCTTCCAGCGAGATCTGATTTGCTTGGCGGGATCCAGGTTATCTTTGGTTGCGGACTAGAAATAAGCAATCACGTGGATGCATTTATACATGCAGACATACATACACATACATACTAAAATGTATACATGCACACTTACATGTATACATATAAACATATTATATGCATGCATACATTCATGCATACATACATACATACATATATGCATACATGCGTACACGCATGCATAGCTGCACATAGACGTACTAGCATACACATATGCACACATACATAAATACATAAATGCTTCCAAAAGTACTTACGTACAATACGTACACACATGCAAACGCACATATCAGCATGCATGAACACAAACATAAGGATATATATACATACAATACATGCCTACATATGTTCGTGCATACTAGCTGATTGTTGACTATAATTATGTAATACCAACTAAATTCCCTTCAATGAAGTTGAAAAAGAAAATGAATTAAGGTGTTAGTCATGCTATCTCTAATTAATACAAGGACCATTGTTTACGATGAGCTAGAAAGAATGGAAACTGCTTGTGGAAAAGTAAAATTTCGCTTACTATCCTGAAAAAATGCATCGGAAAGAGGCATTTCTGCCGACAAGGGCCACACCCGGCCCTTCGTGGTAGCTCAGCGCTGGAGCTTCTTCAATCGATTTGCTATCATCTGCTACATGATAAAATATATTGAATGTAATATGGTGCAATATACTGTGGTGCAAATTCATCATCATCATCATCATCATCATCATCATCATCATCATCATCATCATCATCATCATCATCATCATCATCATCATCATCATCATCATCATCACCATCAGCAGCAGCATCATCATCATCACCACCACCACCACCACCATCATCGTCAGCATCATCATCATCAGCATCATCACCATCGTCATCGTCATCATCATCAGTTCGTGACTCCAACCATTTGGCGGCGATGGGTAAGATTGAATGGTCGCCATTGTCCTCGGTCATTTGTCAAGTCTATTGCCCCTCTCAGTGTTAGTCGTATATCCTCATTTATAATATCTGTTCAGCGTGGTCTTCGTCTGCCTTTTGTTTCTTTTCCCTTCGAATCTTGCAGTGCATTGTGCGGGATTTGGTCAGCTGGCATTCTCTCTACATGTCCAAACCAACGCAGTCTTTGTCTTGCAGAGTTGCTTGGACATCTAATGATTGTAATGTGTAATCGTTTCTTATATTCTGCAGTCTTGAAATCCCTGTGATCTTCCGCAGCCAGATCATTTCCGCTGTAAGAATTCTTCTATCTTCCTGTTTTCGCACTGTCAAACATTCCGATCCGTATAGGAAAATCGGTTTTACCGTCGTCTTGTATATCTTTGTCTCGCTTTTCTTGGTTAATTCTCTAATTCTACATATCCTGTTCATAATTCCAAATGCTTGTAAACTGATAGTGTAGCGAAATTTGCACTGTATTAAATTTGACATGAGCTTGACATCAAAGCGATGTTGCCGTGTCCTCTCCGTTTGTATGGCCTTTGTGCTCCATTTCATATCGTCATCGATTTATGGAGATACAGATCTGATGTAGACTAATGCCATTTACACTATAATAATTTTTATCTGATATAACCTAATTTAAATTTAAATCTAATCTAATCTAGTCTTGTCTAATCTAACCTCGTCTATAGTCTTGTCTAGTATAGTCAAATTTAGTCCAATCTATTGTAATGTAATCTGGTTTAGTCTATTCTAGTCTAGTCTAGTCTTAATCTCATCAAGTCTAATATATGCTAGTCTTAAGTAACCAAAATTCATATAGTATAAGAAGAAGAAGACGACGACGAGCAGTCCCATGAGCATGAAGAGTTAGCGACTTCATTTTCTTAGCCTCTCCATAGTTATGAAGGTGGGTGGCCAGTCCTCTCCCTCGCCGTCTCATCTTCCCGCCTACAGTGCAGGGTCATTTCACTCCTTATAGTTGAGTCGGCTAACGGGTTCAGGTGGAGCAGAAATCTGGAACAAAATTTTTGCCCTGGCAGGTATTTGAACCCCCGACCTCTCGAGTGACAGTCCAGCACGCTAACCACCACGCTAACGAGCACCCCCTAGTCTAGTATATTCTATTCTGGTTTAGTCTTTTCTGGTCCAGCTGGGCCCGCCACTTGGAATGGTCTTCCATTAGAGATTCGCCTTCTCCATAGGGGTAACACATCTGCTTTTTACAAGCTGCTCAAGTCTAATCTCTATTGCCGTGGCTGGGCTGGGAGCGCTTCTGAGTAGGTTTCTTGAAGGTGCGCTATATTAAATTTTTGAATGAATGAATGAATGAATCTAATGTAGTCAACTCCAGGCTAGTCTCATCTAATCTTATCTTATCTACATTACCATAATCATAATACAGTCAATGACCACTCATTTGAGATCATTGTCAAGAATCTGACGAGTTCCTTTTGCAGGTGCTATTTATTCGTGGATACAGTTACAATTACAATTAAAGCACAATACCTCTTTTCACTTTTATAGTCGTGCTATTGCCCTTGTGGTAGCCAAATTCTTGGTAGTGTATCGGCTCATACACTGCATCGTCATCTGGTGTTGCGTAGGCAAAGTGAAGATCTCCTAGAACAGATTTAGAATAACAAACATATTTGGTTCACAGTAAAATATACGATTTCTGATATTGCTCCTCTTCTAAAGTTTAGAGCTGGGCACTCAACTATATGAGAGAACATCGACTGCTCTGAGCAATCGAGACAGTGAAGGAGGGCTAGCGCATAATTCTCACACATTGTCACTGGCGTCCGCAGGAATTTTTTGGAGGGGAGGGAAACTTTTTCTGTTGTATTATGCCAAAAGAACAGTTAGAAGCGTTACAAATAATTTCTGCCGACGTCAACATCAACAACTTTTGTTGCCATAAAATGTCGTTATACTCTAGACCCTAAGTTATCATTGGGTTTTATTTGATAATGTGGCATGCTGTATATTTTAATAAAATCAGTATCTTTCGTACAGCCAGCGATGGGCAAAATGCTTTTGAAAAGTATTTTAAAAATACAAAATAAAATACTTTTCAAAAGTATTTTGAAGATATTTTACAAAATACTTTTCGCAAGTATTTTGAAAATACAAGATGAAATTGTATTTTGAAAATACGCTTGAAAATAGTTTTTTCAAAATACTTTTGAGAAATCAACATTGTGTACTTTTAATGCTACTTTCAAGTGTGTACATTTACATTGCATTAGTGTACTTCACAGTTATCTATACTGTCTTATGACTTTTCTGAACCAATATACGAGGTCATTGGTCTGAACAAGTAGACTTCATAAACATTCAGTATGCTACCTCGGATTGGAGCCACCTGAGAGACAATACAAGTAGCAACAGTTACTGTTCTGACCAGTTTTAGCAGTTATCTTAACTAGAACATACTGGGGGTGCTGCCAGTGCTAGGTTAGTTATAAACCAACCGCTTGGTGCCACCTGGGACCTCTAGGGGAAAAGATCCCCCAAAGTCATAAGGGAGGGGTTGCATGTGATTTCGAAGGTCAGAAATTTAACATCACGAAGTTGATATCAGTTATTGTAGACTCAAACACACTTTGATGGAGATTACGTAGGGGCCTAGGATATTTTGCAATTTTACTAAACATTGCTGGTTTCAAGGATGGCAATTTACTCAAATTTAGAAATGCAGTGTTGTTAACGGGTCCAATCCTTAGGCTTATCTGAGGATGCTGAATACAGCATTTAACAAATTTATGATTATTATATACATATATAATTATATACATATATATATATATATATACATATATACAGTTCATCTGGCTCGGTACCCGTAGACAATTGGCGTCCATTGATCTGCGCCTGTTAGCATAGACTTTTCCTCATATCTCTTTCTCTCTCACAGTTCGAGACCTTGGAGTCACCTTGGATCATGAGCTTAATTTCTCGCAGCATATTAATTTGGTCACTCGTAGTTGCTACTACCAGCTACGCCAACTTCGAGTTGTCTCACGCTCTCTCTCACACAATGCTACTGTGGTTCTTGTGCATGCTTTCGTCACCAGTAGACTTGATTACTTATAGCCCTGCCTCTTTAGCAAATTGGGCGCCTTGATAGGGTTCTCCGCTCAGCGGCTCGCCTGATTGGCCACCTTCCTAAACATGCTTCTGTCTCTGCTTATATGCGTGATGTTCTTCACTGGCTCCCTGTTTCTCAGCGCATCTCCTATCGAGTTGCTGCACTTGTTTGACGGTGCCATCTTGGCTGCGCTCCATCCTACCTGTCTGAACTTTGTCGACCTGTCTCTGACATTGCAGCCCGTCGAACTCTTCGCTCTTCGGCAAGGGGGAGCTTTTGGTCCCCCGCGCTCGCACTGCTATTAGACAGCATCGGGCATTTTCGGTTGTGGGGCCCTCCATCTGGAATGGCCTTCCTCTAGACCTGCGCTTGCTGTCGCGGTTAAACTCACCTGCCTTTTGTAAGTCCCTCAAATCTCATTTCTTTAGCTGTGGCTGAGATGGGAGCGCCTCTGAGTAGGTACATGTATCTTGAAGAGGCGCTATATCAAATTTTCAGAATGAATGAATAAATGAATGAATATATATATTCATACAACAGTAGGCCCTATCTTGTCGCATCGTAGAACAGTAGAGCACCAACAGTTTAGCGACTAACATACGTTAGCCATCAAATGCCGTTGACGTCGACAGTTAAATGTTCCTCTGCGCAGCTTCCATTGTTTAAGTTAACATCGATGACTAGTTAAGATAAGATAAATCATACGTTTCCCGCGTCTTTTACCGTTTTTATCTAGTTGAATTCTCTCCGACGTATGTAATATGTTCGAAAACGTGTCGTCTGGTATTACTTCTCTTGACGTGTACCACAACCAGTAAAGTGTTGCCTTCGGAACACTTTTAATTCGCGGAGCTTCCAATGTAAACGGCTTACCCTCCATAACCTTTCTTTCCTCATCACTCTGTCTTCCTGGCGGTACTTTAAAATACGCCATCTGTACAAGCGATTTATCTGAGAGAGCTGTGCCGTATGGGTTACTGGCAGCACATTGGTAGATCCCCTCGTCATCTGGTGTTGAATTCTGTTTCATCATGTATGGCATATGTGTATTTATGTGATCTTTTAATTCAACGTCGTCCTTAGTCCACGTGTACCTGAAATGATGACAACTATAATAATAATAATAATAATAATAATAATAATAATAATAATAATAATAATAATAATAATAATAATAATAATAATAATAATAATAATAATAATAATAATAATAATAATAACGAATAGGGCCCATTCCGGACAAATCTACTCTGTAAATAATGTTGAAGTCCCTGAGGGATCCTGTATACCTCGGGGCAAAAAAAAAAAATAATAATAATAATAATAATAATAATAACCCTCGACTTGGACGAGGGTTAGCCGTTCCGGAAAAAACAACTAATTTAATCTCTAAGACCCTGAGGGAACGAAGTACCTCAGGGCAAAAAAAAATAATATAGTAATAATAATAATAATAATAATAATAATAATAATAATAATAATAATAATAATAATAATAATAATAATAATAATAATAATAATAATAATAATAATAATAATAGTAAAGGTAAACTCAAAATTTCTAAAGCGGTGCGCTACTGTCAAGCTAAGCGCGAATCATCAGCTCATTTAAGAGCGCTGCGTCGTATCAGAAGGGTTGTCCAGAGAACGATGGCCAGACAGTGAAGGTTCGAGTCCCGTTGCCAGAGAGACAAGAGAGAGGAAGCAGAGCAGCTTTTATAGCAGCTTTTGTTGAGCACGAGAAAGCTTGGAAGGCAGATGAACGGATGGATTAGGGTATCAGCAGATTAAACTTATATTACTGCAGCTCATTTAAGAGTACAGTACAGTGCGGTCTACTTGAATGCAAAGTGAGTTCTCTGACTGGAAACCTGCACAAGGCTGAAAAACAGATCACGTCTACTCTGTGTTCATTACACTTGTTTCCTTATGTGAGCTTCAAGCTTAAGCTACTCATGTATTATACAGCATGTGGCAATCATTTGCCATCCACTACTTATTTTCCACGCGTTAACGTTGTAGCGCTGATACTCTCTTGGATCAGCCTCAGCTGGAAAGTATGTTTTTCCTGGTAGACGTCTTGTCTTTGTCCGGCGTTCATTCACAGTTGCCGGTCTCTCCATCTGGAACTCTCTACCTGATCATGTTCGCAACTTTCCCACAGAGACTAATTTCATTTAAGCTGACAACTTACATCTTCCAGTAGTTTTACGTTCTTAATGACTGCCTGACTGCAGTATCACTTCTGAACTTTGCAAGGAGAGCATTATCACATTACAATAATATTGTGTAGGAGGAGGAGCACTTGGTATCTTTCGAAACACTCTTCGGCATAATCATCATACTCAGGTGTAATTACAAGTCTGCCAAATAACTCTCTTTAATATAGTGGATTTATAACGAAAGGCAACTATCATAATAACATTTTATAAGAGTCTATTAAACGATGGTGTCACACGGCGAGACTATACAATAAAAGAATAAAGCACATATTACTACGATGTACTTTATCGAGTACAGGATATGTACGCCAATTTCCATTGTCAGTATGCCTAGCATAAATAAGAGTCACACAAGACGATATGTTTTAAGGATCATCTGTCTGGAACAGCCTACTGCCAGGCATCCGCAAACACCAGCAGTCACTTGATCGATTTGGGCGGGGAGATGGTTGACTGGTACCATGCTGGTATAACGATCAGAGTATCAGAATTACGCGGGTTCGATACCGCTAGGCCACAAGGTAGACTCAGCCTTTCATTCCCTAGGTGGCGACAGTAAAATGAGAATTAAGACAGATGGGCACCTTGCAGGCTGCCCTACAGTTAAATTCGACCCCTATTGGACTTGTAATCGTCTGTTACTACTATATCATGTAATGTTCAGCAAAGAATTAGTTTCAAAGTAGAGCTCATAGTTTATTAAACTTGGATCTCTGGCCACAATACTTAAAATCAGTTCTCATTTCTCAGACTTATCGTTATGCAACGATATCACCTGATTATCTTTGTCTGGCAATACCTACTCCCTGTGTCTGGAGCATTTCGTTCTCAACTTAAGGTAGTTACTTATCTCTTTCAAATTGTTTATCCACCATAGACTGTCTCTCTGTCCTTCTGGATATTGACCTGACTACGGCTTGGTTTCTGGAGCGCCATCAGCGCAATAGACGTTACTAATTATAATTATAAATAATTATGTCTTCTGGGACTCACGCACGTCGACTGGCTTTGATAAAAGGATTGCGGTGTTACTTAGAAACAGCCATAATCTCGTGCTTAGCCAATTTTGTCATCCATAGCCTCTGTTTAAATTGCCTTTTACTTATGGATCTCAACTGTTTCCGCCCAGAGGATTGCGACTTCTCTTAGAAGGAACACGGATTGATGCTGTGTATTCTGTAGTGGTCTTCAAATGCAGGGTCCATGAAGCGATATGACATCGACGAGATATTGTTCAGGCTACCTTGTTTCAGTTGTGCCATTTTGTTCTGTTTTTTAAATTTATTGTTGAATTATAAAATGAACATCTAAAACTAAATTACATAATTGCTTAAATTGAACTAGCCAGAGAAATTTATTTACAAGTAAAGACTTTCACACTTTTATTTTCGTAAAACACTTCCGGATTGGAACCTTGGTAATTTGTTACAGCTGAATATCGGCATCATAAGCTATATATTGCAAGTCTTTCAAGTACTGTACTACCGGTGTTGCTTCGTTTACAACAGTTCGATACAACATAAGAGAAGCTTAAACAAATTTGAATTCGGTTATACGAGGTTCTGATTAATATGTCGCTAGTCAATCATATCATAGGCTAATGATTACATTAAGCATTAAATACAGTAGTTTATAATAAGCTTTTCAGCAAATGTAAACAACAAGAAATCGTTCAATGTTCACGGATAACGGCTACAGAACGTTTAATGAGCCTGAATATCAACAAGCAATTAACCATTTGATATAAGTAAAGGCTGTTTGGTGCTAAAAGCAATTGTTTTCACCACGCACTCAAAGCGATGTCGTAAAAATTACGTTGAAACAAGGATTAGGTCCAGCAGAGACAAGAAATGTTATGTCGATTAAACTAGTAATGTAGTCATGTCCTTTTCACAAGTTTTTTAGTATCAGAGCGAAACGTTAATTTATTTATCATTGTGCATTTATTAAGCACCACTACCAAATGACAAAGCATCAATCGATGTTCCTGAGCAATTGTGAGTGAAGGACTTGCAAAAGGTCCCTACACATTAAATGTCTCACAGGAGGAGGATAGAACCCGTACTCTCCACGTTACACGGCGAGCACTATAACCAATTGGCTACAGTGCCTCAGATCCTATTTCTGCCAGCCTGAATCCCGTTAGGGTCAAGCCGAGGAGACAGAATGGTGCTACGATGGAAATCGTTGATGTTGGTGGACACGGGATGGTGCAGGAACAAAACAAGGATAGAATACCTTGAAAGTTCATGCTTATGCTAAGCAGGCTCTGAAAGTATCGCGTAGTCTTGCATAAAATTATATCAAAGGTTTATGCGTTCCTTTATCCATCACCCTGAAGATACATGTCAATGCATTTGTAAACATTGTTTGCTTTTCTCTTTCGTGATATTGACTTAAATAAAACAGTATACCATAGTTATCCTAATCGTGAACTACAAATTTCTAAAGTGCTACTCCAAAGCTAAGCCCAAAGCACTAGGTTATTGACGAGCGCTGCGTCGTATCATAGGGGTTGGTTGTCCAGCTATCGATGTTCATTGGAGGTCCGAGTCCGGTTGCCAGAGAGACCAGAGAGAGGTCGGGCAGCTGTTACGCGGGGAGGGGGTCGTTGAGGAAGGCGGATGATCGGATGGATTAAGATATGGAACCTTAGGGAATATGTCAAAAAGTATCTCGGACACCTTAGTCCTCGACTACGACATAGTCGTCTGCACGCAAAGGCGTGTAAACTGGTGGCAGAACGGGATCTGTAGCCATGCCCATGTAAGGATTCACTTCACTCGATTGCTCAGTTGACTCGTCTATCTTTGCTGGAGTTTTGACTTCTTCTGAAGTCAGGTCAATTGTATCATATCCTGCGCCTTCTACGCTTTCGTACATACCATCTGCATGGAGCTTTGATCCTTCCTTGCTGGCGATTTCTTCCTGTAGCGCATCTATGGAATCATATCCTATGTCTTCGTAAACGCTGTTAGGATGGGGAATCGCAGTGTCTCTGTTGGCTGTCGTTCGTTTCTTGGCAGCTGAAATGCGAAGTAGTAGAAGTTAAACCGTAACCAAAGATTTAGAATAACATCAGGAAAAGTTTATTCTGTCGCTCAAACTTTGCAGTTGTTATGGCCTACATGCAACCATAAATACATGCATGCATAAATACATGCATGCATACATGCTTACCCTCGTACATACAGGGTGGGGAATGCACCGACTTTGCAGGCATATAACTCAGCCAATTTTTTAAAGTTATTTATACTTAATGAGTCAAATTAAAGATATTTCACTCTAGTAAGTTTTTATTAGCTTTGAAAAGTCGAACTGGTACTAGTTTAATTTTTTTTAAATGTTTGGAAAAGCCCTAGCTACCATATTTTGTTGTCATTAGTGACGCAGTATGGCACCGGTGACAGACGATGATCGAGTTTTGATCCGAAATTTGCGAACTGATAAGGAATTTAATGCGTTTCAAATGATAAAAGAGTTTCCTAACAAAGAATGGAATAAAAATACACTGAATCGTCTAATACGGAAAATTTATGAAACTGGACCTTCGCGTCGTAAACCACGAGAATCGGTACGTTGTAATCTTACTGCATCTGTCCCCTTACTGCGTCTGTCAGTTAGCACACCCGCTAACATTGCTCGTGTTGTTCCAGCACATGAGAGACATTTTGAAAACATATTTAATTAGAAAAGACTGCAACAGACTATCTCCTAATTAATACTCAATTTTGCTGAGCAGTACAAATTTCTGGCTATATGGTTTCATTTTTTGTGTGCAGTTACTGTTAAAGTTGTCATGAATTTTTTTATTAGCCAGTAACTGAAAACACACTCACTTTTGTTATGTCACGATCTACAGCATGTAGGCTAAAGCTACAATAACAACTGTGTTTGAATCTCAATACTAGAGTGAAATACCTATAATTTGACGCATTAAGTATAAATAACTTACAAAATTGGCGGAGTTACATGCAAATAACGATACAATCAAACCTACCATAAATTTTGTAAACTTGCTAACTTACTTTCATGCATATTGCACACATATTTACTTAGGAAGTTTACATGCAAACTCTTATTTACATATACAAAAAAATATTGAGTGAAGAGTAATGTACTATATGGTGCACTAGCAAAGGTCTGCAAAAAATAATTTTTATAATAAAAATTTTACAAATGTAATAAGTTGCACTGAGATACATTAAAATGATTTAAAATAAAAAATGTGATAAATAAAATATTTCATTTTATTCAATTATTGTCTCCAACATAATATGGAGGCAAAGTATGATGTACAAATTGTTCGTGCATTAATACAACTTATAGTATAATTACAAGAATAAAGTGAAATATATTTAAATGTATTCAGAATGTATATTTGGTCTAAACAATTCCATATAAGCTTAATTCATCTCTCAAAATAAGTTGTGCAAACAGTGCGCATATAAGAATACGTAAGAATACAGCTTGTAATACGTATCAAAAAGAGAATTTAAAATTAAATTAGATTTAATTATAATTCAACTAATAAAACGATTACTTTAAACTTTGTGCAACTACCGTCATAGGCAGGTCATGTAGGTCACACAAGAGTACAACTTTTAATACACGCTAAATTGCAACATATATTTATATACATGTTACCACTACTCTAGCCCCACTCCCCATAAATACATATATGGGAAGGGGGATAGAGTAGTGGTAACACTCATGGCCAGGAGAGCATAAGATACGCGGATCGACTCTCGTAGCCCCCCTCTAGGGCGGCGCCTTGCATGGCTGCCAAACCGTGTTTTAATTAAGATCTTGTTTGTACTTTGTTTCATTGTAATCTTACTGCGTCTGTCAGTTTGAAGTAATAAAGAATATTATTATTTTTTTTTACCCGAGGTATCAAGGATCCCTCAGGATTTGGAAAAAATTAGTGTTATTTAGGAGCAGAGATGGTGTCTGGAGGGTCAGGTCTCGTCTTCGGGGGATAGCGTGGGAAAAGTGCCTTTAAATGCAATCAAATTATAGCGTTGGATGCTGATGGACAAACGCTGGAAAAGAAAAGTTGATTCGCGTCTGTCGCCACTGATGGAAGAAATTCGACCGCCTATATCGCTGATAAAGTCTGAGGCTGAAGGGTTCATCGGGCCGAAGGTCTTGATGCCACCGGCTGGAACATGTGCGATGCAGGGAGCCCCTGGTACTTCTGTATTTTACGGTTGGCCACCTGAGCTGCTGCCGGTCCAGCCGAGCCGGCCGCGTGAGTGATGTAAGAGGCTGCACAGGTATTATTATTATTATTTTTATTTATTTATTTTTTTTGCCCCAAGGTACATATGATCCCTTGGGGCAAAAAAATTATTATTATTATTATTATTATTATTATTATTATTATTATTATTATTATTATTATTATTATTATTATTATTATTATTATTATTATTTAAACTATGAAATTAAAATATAGTTTAAAGTATAAAATACTTAATTTTAAAATTTCTGGAAGAAATGTTTTTATTCAACACAAATCCATTAGGCCACTTCAATAACGTATTCAAACAAGCCACGCAAGAGTACAACTTATAATGCACCTGAATGTTAGATTAGTATTTATTTAAATATTTATACTTTGATGTAAATATCATGTCAAACTCCTTCCCCTCCCCTTCTCCAGCGCCAAACTTGGTGTAAAGGGAGGGTGGGATGCATATCGCATACAAATGACTGCAATACATAACTTTATATTTCAAATATTTGTTAAATGTAATTAAAATGTATTAAAATACATTAACATAATAAATGTATTAAATACATAAAAAGCTCTTCTAACTAGAGCTTGTTTCAATAGAGCTTGATGATAAGTCGCACAATACCACAAATGTTAATAAATGCCAAAATATAAAATAAATTAATAATATAATTTAAATAATAAAACTATTATTTTTAAAATTGCTCCAATAAATGATTTTGCTCAACATAATTTATGCCTTACAAATAGTCCACTCCAATAGCGCATACAAATAAACTGTCCAAAACTAAAAGTAATATGTTAAATATAATTAAACCATATTAAATATAATTAAAAGAATTTGCACTTAAATACGCGCTAGGATTGAAACTGCGCTATATAGCGACATAGGTTAAACTGTTCTTAAAGCAGTACTATGTTGAAACTGACTTTGTAATTGTAATTGTAATTACGACAATTTCTATAGCATCGCTGGTAGCAAGCTACTTCTAGGATGCTTCACACAAACACACGCACACTGTCTAGAGTCAGCGCAAGAGCTAATGTTCGGAGTTTTAACCTAACAAGTAAAGTTTCAACTGTTTTTTTTAAACAAAAATGCTTTTAGTTTCCTGAAGCTGAGCAGGAAGGCTGTTCCAAGCACGCGGTTCAGCGACCCGAAAGGCCCGATCGCCCATTTTGGTTTTCGTTGCTGGCACAAAAACATCAGCGGACTTTGCTGATCCCATTGCGACCTATTAGGGTCGTCCGATAGCGGCCTGATGCTGTCTACGAGGTAACGTGGAGCGCAGTTGTTCAGACATTTGTGCACCATGATGCAAAGGTTATATATATGATCAGCTCGCCTAGTCTGAGCCACTGAAGATCTTGGATCGCGGTTTTAGTGTGGTCGAACTTTTTAAGTCTCATGACCAGGCGAGCAGAAGCGTTGATGACCGCCTGAAGCCGAACGATACTGCGCTGTGGCAAGCCAGCGAAGGCGACATTTCAGTAATAGATTCGGCTCAGGATTGAACTTCGCACCAGATGGCGAGTCACATTTTGCGTGAGAGACCGAGAAACAGCCCACAGCTGTCTCAGGATTCCGAAGCTGGTCCTCACGAGCCCTGTGATGTGTGACGTCATTGACAAATCTCTGTTGAGGTAAAGCCCGATATCGCGGACCTCGTTCCTTGGCTCGACAGCATCCGCACCAATGACGAAAGGGCTTCGATCTAATTTTTTCCAACTTGCGTGAGGACGAGCACCAGCTGAATTCTGACTTTGACGAATTAAGCTGCAGTCGATTGCATTTCATCCAGTCGGCGATGTCACTGATGCAGCTCATTGAGATGAACCGCAGATGCTGTACGTCTGTGGAGTCAGGAAGGCAGAATCCATAGACCTGCGAGTCGTCCGCGTACAGATGACCATGAAGACAGTGCTTTGATATTATGGTTAAGATGTCGGCAGTATAAAGGAGGAAAAGAATGGGTCCCAGGACTGAGCCTTGAGGAAGGCCACAGTGAGGATAGTTGCTGTGGAAGAGAAGCCGGCATGGCGGACACATTGTTTTCTGCCAGTGAGGTAGGACGTCATTCACTCTAGCGCAGTAGATGATATACCAAAAGACAATTGCAGTCGATGAAGCAGAATGTCGTGGTCGGCTGTGTCGAATGCAGCAGACAGATCTAGGAGAGAAAGAAGAGAGAATTTCCCAGAGTCAATGGCAAGTAGAATGTCAGACAGCATATCTGCAAGAACCGTTTCAGTAGAATGGAAAGCACGGTAGGCCGACTGTCTGTCGGGCAACAACTTGTTAATGTTGAGGTAATAAACAAGTTGCCTGGCTACAACCCGTTCCAGCATTTTAGGCAGAACAGATAGGTTGGAGATCGGTCGATAGTTTTTTACATCTGCGGTGTCTAGGCCAGGTTTCTTTGGTAGCGGAGTTATGGTTGCGACTTTGAAGGCCGTTGGAACTCTGCCAGTTGAGATGGAACGGTTAACCAGTTGAGTGACAAATGGGGCAATAGTGCCAGCGCATTCATTTAGCAGCCACGTAGGCAGCGGGTCGGCCGTTGACTGCTGTTTGGAGTGCACTGGATGAGCCCCAGAATGTCATCGACGGAAACAGGCGAGAGCGAAGCTAGGCGGTGAGATGTGGTTGAATAGGTTGGGTCCGCAGCGTCGGCGGTGGACTCTCTCACATCAGCCACTTTCTTGTCGAAGAAATGATGGAATTCGTCAGCTGAAATCAGATTGTCCGCTGGCCTGCGTCCCCGACTAAACACCTTATCAATCGTTTGCCACAGTTTGCGAGGTGCAGAACGCTAGGTCTTGATTGTCTGTAGCCAGAAATCAGACCGTCTGGTGTTTAAAGTATGGCGATACTGCCATTCTGCACGACGCAAAGATCTGGCCGCCTCAGTTTTGGCTCTAGTCGCCGCACTCGCTTTTTTATTCACGACAGACGTCATCGAACCAGGGATCGGATGGTCTTTTACGGATAGTCACCGTACGAAGAGGGACCAGCCTATCGAGAATGCTGGCGATGACGTTGCCGTAAATGCTTGCCAGTTGATCGGCATCCAGATGGTTAAGGAAGTTTGTGTCGCATAAAGGCCACTTCTGAATAGCCGAGCGGAACTCGTCGACCTGGAAATGCTTCCAAGACTGGCGAGTTTCGGTTACGTAGACTGGTGGTGGTCTTCGTAGGTCTGTGGACCATTTGATGAATAATAATAATAATATTTATTCTTTAATTAAGCGCCTGCAAACGCACTGCGCTGTACATGTACATGTTATGCGATAAACCTTAACTACTAACAGAACAGACAGCCTGCAATACACGGCGTAAATTGCAGCCTACAAAGCATGTCCGCCTATGGGACTCGATCTCTGTACCTCTCGCACTCTACGCCAGATGTTATCCAATGCGCTATCGATGGTCGGACAAAGCATGTCGATCACGCCAATGGTTGGAGCTGGGAGGTCACTCCTAGTTATAACGGCATCCAGAATGCCTCCCTGGTCATGCGTTGGCTCACTGACTTGGTTGGTGAAACCAAACGACTCAATGACGTTGGTAAATTGAGTGCGTGCACAGTGGGTCGGACGGGCGATCGAGGCGGATGTTGATATCGCCCGTCACGATCACAGGGTCCATCAATACCGCCAGACGTTCCAGCATGGAGGAAGCTTCACTGAGGAAGTCCTGTCTGGCAGCAGTAGACCCAGGACGGTACAGCAGTAGGATGACTACTGAAGGTTCTTTGCTGGTAACGCGTGCACATACAGATGTTCAAAGAACTGCTGGCTGCCGACGTTTAGTTTAGTCAAACGGATTTCAGTTGGAGCAATGATGGCAAGCCCGCCATGGTTTGTGCTCTTGCCGTTCGCGTGTTGTTCTTAGGCTGTCTAGGCCGAGCACGCACCAGCACCTGGTAGCCCTGTGTCCGTAGTCGTCTGAGGTCGACAGAGTCGTCGTCGAGCCAGGTCTCAGTTAAACACAGAACAGGAATGTCCAGATCTGAAGCCAGCTCTTTTAGCGCCTCTAGCTTCTTGGGCAAGGAACGAACATCGAAAGTGGCACAGTTGAGTTGTTTTGCCGGCTGATGGATATGCCGCTGTCAACCCATGAGGAACTAGGTCATGAAAGTAGTTCAAAGGTCGACCAATGAGGAGCTAGGTCACAGCCACCCATGAAAGTAGGTCAAAGACCGATCAATCAGGTTCAAGGTCATGAAAATATGGCAAGGTTGTTTTTAAAATGGGATTCACCTTACTACTCCCATGAACGTGACCTTTGTAATTGGGATGAGATGCTGGAAAGAACAATGGAGTTATGCTAGATTGAGCCTATGGATTGCCAACCCCACAATACCCGGTCACCGGGAGCCATAACAACTCTGCGTATTTTCAACGACTTTGGCAAAACCTGTAGTTAGGATAACTGCCTATCTGTCAGCTTTAAGTTCAATCCAGATTAGTTACAAAGTTAGCAATTGCATGTTGATAATCTCGGACTTAGCAGTGTGTTTTATTCATTCTATAACCACTCATATGTTAACATAACATTTAACATCATCGATCTGTGAGTGAAGTATGCGGTAAAATGCATGACATTATTAAACTACTCGAAATATCGGTTTACCCCAGAAGTCGATTGCAAGTCGGTAACCCAGTCGACAAGTCTAAGCGACTTAGTCAGTTGATAAACATGCGACTTAATCGACTAATTTGTTCAGTTGGTCATCGAGTGAATGAGTATTTGCTCAGTGACTGACTCCGGGGAATAACAAGCCAATACCCCTTTCAATGTTTAGAAGTAATGCCGATGATCTGCTTACCATTGTATCGTTTTCCAAACACGCCCACGATAATTCCAATCATGGTTAAAAGTAGGAGACCGATGAATATGGTTACGATAATAGACTGCCGGCCTGACTTTTTCACCTCCACAATTGACACTATAACAGATCTTACATGCTATACTTATATACTAAGAATGAATTAAATATTGCAACTCTACTTGAATGAAATAAATAGCCTATGCCTCGGATAGTCGAGGCATGACTTTGGTCCAATTAACAGATCATTAGCTGAAACAATAGGCTACGTATTTATACTTTGATTGTCCATTCTGACTAGCAATGAACGAGCGATATAGTACCAGAATGCGGTATGTCATCCTGGTTCTAATAAACCAATATATATATATATATATATATATATAATATATATATATATATATATATATATATATATATAAAGTTTTATCCTTCACGTGCATTAATTAATCTATTCAAGAATGTTGCAGGCTCAAATTCGTATTACATATAAATTGGTTGAAACTATGCATACCTGTTGCATTATCTTGACTGTATCCATTATCAGCAACGCACCTGTATTCTCCGAGATATTTACCGCATGCAGTGTTACAGTTTGGACCGATGTTTATACTGAAGTTGCCATTCAATACATTGACATAAGGCGGTTCGCTGTTCACTAATTCCTGACCGTGGTCCCCCACTTTGTACCATCGGACTGTGGGAGGCGTTCTGGGATCTGATGTTGCACTGCAGTTAAACTGGAACCGGTTTTCCTTAGCAAGATCAACTAATTTGAAAGTTGAACGGAAAACCGACGTCACTTTTGTCCTTACTAGAAACAGCAAATAAATTAATATTATATTAATCAGTGTCTTTTATTGTTTCCGATCAAGTTGCACCAAAATCAAGCCGTAATCTGCTCAGTGATTTCGTGACCATCATCGTCAGGTTATAAAGATGATGACAATTACGTTGGTGATATTAATGGTCTGTTCCAATCGATGCTTCCTTCTTGGGAACACAACATGTTCCGAATAGACAACGCTGAAAAGAACCGTTGAATATCTATGAGAGGTTAGAAAGGACTTAAGATTATCTACCGTGGACGAACCTAAACAATATCACGGAGCATGCAGGATGGACATACACAGAAAGCGATTTCTAGGGCCTTGGGGAGTCGACCCAGAGAGAAAGAGAGAAAGAGAGAGAGAGAGAGAGAGAGAGAGAGAGAGAGAGAGAGAGAGAGAGAGAGAGAGAGAGAGAGAGAGAGAGAGAGAGAGAGAGAGAGAATCGAGTCCCATGCTGAATAGGGACACAAGAATCAAACGTGGATTCAGTTAGGGCGAAATTTATGAAATTCCTTTGCACGTTTTGAGATTGGTACTGTGATTGCAATCATATATTTATATAGCGCCTCGTCAGAGACTGATCAAAGGCACTTCTTACATGACACTCTTAAAAATTAAGACTGAATACAAGTGCCTTCAATCGTCTACAAGTCCAGGTAATTACAGTTAGACCTAGGAAAATTGCTTCAGAACCTTTTTAAACGGTTTCCTGCTCAGAAAAATGCTGATAACATATCCCAAATCCGACAAAATCCTTCCACGGAACACCCCCAAAATGAATTTCAAAATGGCGGATTGGCGGTTTTCTAAGAAATACCAGTAATAATAGGGGCCTACCAATAATTTGCAGTAAGATATGGGCAAAAAGTGCTTCAGAAGCTTTTTAAACGGTTTCCTGCTCAGAATATATTGCTGAATAGCACATCCAAAATCCCCCAAATTTGGACGACACCCCAAAATGGCCAAATCCCATATGGTGGCCGTCGACCATATTGGAAAATTCACTTTTTTGTTTCTTAGAGTATATGTACGTGTAATGCCTCTAGTGTAACTGATTTCGGCAATATATTCTGAGCAGGAAACCGTTTAAAAAGCTTCTGAAGCACTTTTGCCCATGTCTAACTGCAATTTATTGGTAGGCCCTATTGTTATTGGTATTTCTTAGAAAACCGCCAATCCGCAATTTTGAAATTCATTTTTGGGGGTGTTCCGCGGAAGGTTTTTGTCGGATTTTGGATATGTTTTTCAGCAATTTTTTCTGAGCAGGAAACCGTTTAAAAAGCTTCTGAAGCAACTTTTCCAAGGTTCTTCAGATATTTGAGCCAGATTGCCTGGACTATACGTTGCAGAGTTAAACAAAGACCTCAACTGTCTTACGTGTTTAAGTTGCTCGACAACTTGTGCCCGGAAAACTGAACCGACCACAGCGAAACTTTAATGCTTCGTTGTGGTTAATTTTTAGATATTTATTAAGGAATTTTATATAGCGTCACCCCAGGAAAAACGTCAGAGAGCGCTCTGCACTGGCTTATTAGTCTGATAAGCTGTTTTCTTCGACGTGGCGCTGAGATATTTCGGAGATTTACAATACATTACGTAGCCCAAACGATGTTAAAGGAAGCATTTATCAGTAAGCAGGAATTCCTTAGATAAGCAGAGGAATCGCCAGTGGCTGACTCGCGCGCACATGTTTAGGATTCATGGATGGCAGAAAGTTCAGAATTCCTGAAGCACGTAATATGAAGAATGAGGAACTACGGATGCCATTGTACCACGTATGCTTAGAAGAGCACCCAACCACTGTTCCACGAACGGGACACAAATGCAATATGATAGGCCTACTATCGATTTATACTTCTCTAAACATTGATGCATGACCAACCTTCATGAAATCAGAACTTCATAAGAATATGCTGTAATTGTAATTGTAATTGCAATCTGACATTATAAAGCGCCACTCAAAGGAAAAACTCAATAGTTGCGCTGCCGACTCGAAGAAGTTAAATTACCGCCAAATTATACGGACTTCAGGCGCTTGCGAAACTGTGGAAGGTAATCACCTAAGCCGCCGCCGTTAGCCTCCGAGCCAAGAAATGTTCTGCAAGCCGAGAAACTGCGCAAAACTTTGTGGCTTAACCGAAAAACCGCCGAGAGTCATTTTACGGTTAGCCGCCGGAAAAAAAAGGTTCAGCTACGACATTCACAGTTATGTGATTATAAGGTTTGCACGCTGGCTTGAGGTCAGTGAGGATGCTAATGACTAACTAGTGAGTGATGACTTGTATGACCTTTTGTGTGCCACTCATCATTGTTCACGTGTTCATGGCATTGTTTTACAGTTGTTCTAATGTCTAATTAGTTGCCTTATTGGACTTTAGAGTCCTCTACAGTCGATACACTTTTTGAACGACCTGTGAATCAAGCCGTAATTTATTTTTTAGCCGAAAAGGTAGTTTACGCGATTTTACGGCTATCCGAGAAACCAGCCATAAATTTGCTCAAGCCAGCCAGAAAAACTGCAGCTTAGGGGTATAGTGGAAGGGACAACTGAGGAGCTTGAATCGCAGCTCTCAACAAGGACAAAGCTTATAAATGATATTAATGAAACGATACGAATCAAGGCCCTCGTGTTGGCTAAATCTAAGACAACAGCCTACCGATGCTCAAAAGTCAGCTTAGGTTTAACTAATAGTATTGCCGTAACAACGTACGGAGAACGGTCAGGTATCCCTGAGCAATGGCGAGTCCGTGATTGTTGACTGCGATGCACTGAATAACCGTCAGATCCGTTTTACTCTCTCGGTCGACGCAGTCTCGACAAACGTCTCTGATCGTCAGAATTTTCAGGTCCTTGCTGAACACAAATCCTTTGTGGAAGATTCCTGTCAAAATATAACCACAACTTTTGTATATATTACTTAAACGATAAGACTCTAAAAACGGAACGCTGTTTGCGCTTAGATTTACGAATAATTATAAGACATTTTGAAGAGGTTTGAGTCACATGCAACACTAAGAAAGAAATTCCCTATGAAAAGTGTATTATTCTGATCGCGTTTTCAGAAGCAATTGTAGCAAAAATTAGTTTGAAATTCATTTAGCCAGGCAGTTTCTTATGGATGTTATCAACTCTAGCTGGACACTGGTAACTGGATTGGTGAGTAACATGAGTCATGGTCCTTCCTTTTCTTTATGATTATTGGTTCAACTCTTCGTTTCGGTAACAGAGTTCTTGCAATGAAATCCAATTCCTGAAAACTGTCACCATTCGTTTGGTTCCACCATAAGCTGCCCCATTTTGATTGTCCCACGGGTTCGAGTTATAAATGCCTGATCATATTGTCGGCCTTGGATCTTGAATAGGCCCCGACTTTAACGCCTAGGGTACTATTCACCTTTTCGAAAGTTCTTAAATCGGTGTGCATTTAAATGCACACGGGTCTCAGGAGGTTAAAGAAAGTTAGGGCCTACTATTAAGTATGGTCATCAGCCACTAACTTATGCATTTGATCCCAGAAAAGAAAAAGTCGGATCAAAACTACTTTCCATGTGACCTACCCAATGCTGGGATCAAAATTAGTGAATAAACGCCAGAACATTGTCACCGATATTCAGTCATCGTATACGCCAATGAGATTAGCATAATACAGTATTGCATTTAAAAAAAGCTGTGTTGCTTTACCAGACAAGCTTCGTCCATTCTGTAACCATTGAATTTCAGGCTCTGGATTGCCGAGAGCAGAACAGTTGAAGGTAATGGAATCGCCCTCCGTTGCAATGATATTGCGTGGACGATCAGACTCTCGAGTGAAGACAGAAGCAGCTGAGAAACATTGTTAACATTATAGAAAAATGCAGAAAAGGAAAATAGTTGTATCAAAAAAGATCCGAAAATTGAAATCCATAACCAAAAGCGCTTCATGTTGTATCCAGTCTGTAATGTGGCAATCCTGGCCTGATTTGAAGTAGCTATACATGAATAGTTCATTACGTGTGGTTTTTATAAGGGGGCAGACCTACAAGATTTCTAGCTGTTCATACCCACTTAATTATATATGGCTAGGGTTGCCAAATACATGGGTAGCCAAAGGAGGACACTGAAAGCTGGAATGGAGGACAAAGGAGGACGCATTGAGTGTTTCACTCCGGAGTCAGAGGTTCTCCTAAGTAATCAGGAAGCTATAGGCCCTACCCCGTGATCGATCCTGGCCTGATTTGAAGTAGTCAGTCGACCAAGTTGATCGGCTCTCGGCCAAGTCGAGTTGGTCGAAAAACCTTCGAATTGATTGACTTGCAAGTCGAGTCGATCAAATGTTTTGAGAAGTCGCTCGATCGCTATTTCCTCGACTTGATTCGACTATGCAATATTTTACTTATTTTTTGCGGCTACTTCACACAATGACTCGCATGATGCTGTGGCGTTCGCCGCCCGGACGCCTGCCCTGCCGCGCCAGGCGGGTTCTCGTGGTGGTGACTCCAGCCCACTACCCGTCTGGAGCCACCGGAGTCACTTCCTTGCCTATTTCCAACGTCAAATGCCTGTTCTCGATCTCTGTCAGTGACCGTTCGTGTCAGAGGAGGCTCAGGGTTTACCGCTTTACTAAGAGAGGCTACACTGTAGAGCTCGGTCTCGGCATCAGACTCTGCCACTTCCGCGGTCGCCGGATGGGCAACGTCCTGAGGATGGCCGTCCTTCAGAACAGGGTTCGTTCTTTTACCTGCAGCAGTCTTTGCCTTTTTGTGTACCTTCCTAGTTACGGGCTTTCTCTTCCTCTCCACCTGATCTGAACTTGGACGAACCATTCTGCACCTCGTGACTCTTGAACTATCGCCGTTCTCTAAGTTCAGGGAACAAGGAGTACTTATGACGAGTCTCTGCGTCATGTATTTCCAGACATGCGTTCATTGGGCAACGCGTCTCCTCACCGTCCCGTGTCTGTCGCTCTATTTCCGTGTGCGGCATACCGGCCTCACAATAATGAATTCTGCTTCAAAAGATAACGGGTTTCTATGGCACTCTGATAGTGAAGGTCCTCTCTCTATGACCTTCCTATCTACACACACAGACCTTTGTTCTGATCTACGCACGAGGGGGCCCAACCTCGCACTTCAATCAGTTCTCAGAGCTGTGTGTTGCGACAAGCAAATATGTTCTATCTGGGTATCCGACTACCCGGACTTTCTCGTATCGTTTACTCTTGGTCTGCATTAATGTCCCCTTTACCTGGGACTCTCGTACGCTTCACCTTGGGATTAACTGAACTTTGGCTATGAAACCGCGTACGTGTCTCAGCCGGACCTGGGTATCCGAATACCCGACCCGAGCTTTGATGTTATCTCTGCCGGACCTTGGCACACGAATACCCGCCCGAGCTTTGAGGTTAATCTCTTGGTCTGATTTAATGTTCCTTTAACCGGGAACTCTCGTACACTTCACCCTTGGACTCTGACTAGCTGGATTTCGCTAGTAAAGCGGACGTGTCTCTTTCGGACCTGGGTACCCGAATACCCGAACCGAATATCAAGGTCTGATCTCTTTCCGGTTAACACAACCCTTTTATCCTTCCACTATTCAGACTTAGTCTGTCTCGAGACCTGAGCAGCAGAGTGGGCCCTTACTCCACTAGCCGTATCTCTTGAACCTGACTCTCTGAATAAAATAGAGAACGTAACAGTTGTGTCTTTTTCCGGGAGCGCACAGACTCGTACTCACACTAGATTCTGCTAACGGTATCTCGGGGTAAATATCAGTAACTTTACCCCTTTATTGCACACGGACCTGTGTATCTTTCCCCCGTGGGAACTTTTCCGAACACCGTAACACACAACGGTCGGATCGCCCGGTTGGTCTCCCGGACGGATATTTGCCGGTAAACCGCGGGAGTAACTATGACCGCAAGGGAACCAAACGCGGTGACCGCGAATTGAAAATTTACCGGTAGTTTCCCAATGTTATCGAACAATTTCACAAGATCGTTCCGGTACTTCACCGGACGTCGCCAACGGAATGTTTCTCCGCACTTTACCGATACAGACCTGTATTTTCTCTAACTCTCACGATCGGTCTCTCCCCGAGGTTTACTCAGCCTATTAAACTTCCACAATCGGGATTCAGACCGGCTCGCGATCTAACGGCAGGGTGGGCCCCAAACCTGTCGAATCGGCGGTCAATCCAATACCCAAGAGTGATTAGTTTTTGCTGTAACACGGGATCGCACTGCTCAGCTTTTATGGACGATACTTTAACTGAGTTATCACCACCGGGTCTTTGCCCGTGTATCTCTGACGGTCAACACCGGGTCCTTGCCCGCGTATCTCTCCGACTGCAACCACCGGGCTTTGCCCGTGTATCTCTGAAACGGCCAACTCCGGGTCTTTGCCCGCGTATCTCTCCGACTGCAACCACCGGGCTTTGCCCGTGTATCTCTGAAACGGCCAACTCCGGGTCTTTGCCCGCGTATCTCTCTGACTGCTACCACCGGGCTTTGCCCGAGTTTTATCAAGCGGTCACCAGGGAACTCTCTGACTGGTACCACCGGGCTTTGCCCGTGTATCTCTAACGGCCAACAGCGGGGCCTTTCCGCGTGTATCTCTGACGGTCACCACCGGGTCTTTGCCCGCGTATCTCTGACGGGTACCACCGGGCTTTGCCCGTGTATGTCTGACTGTCAACAGCGGGACTTTGCCCGAGGTTTATCGGAAGGTCACCAGGAAACTCTTTGCCACCTTACGTTACCGGAACAGACCAGTGAGCTCTCAATCTCTCACGATCGGTCTTTCACCGAGGTTTTCTCAGCCCGCAAACTACCAACAATCGAGATTCAGACCTTCTCGCGATCTAACGGTAGGGTGGGCCCCAAACCTGTCGGATCGGCGGAGTCAATCCGTCCCCCGAGAGCGATCGATTTGGCTGTAACCCGGGATCGCACAGATTAGCCTTTTCTCGGACGCCCTCTCGTCCGTAATTATATTTCAACTTGCCCGAAACCCGGAACTCGCTTTATCACTCGCCGTATACTACCACACGGAGTGCAGTATTAATCGCTAACCAACGACACTAAAGAACCGTATCGCTGTATATGCAGAGTGCAGTATCGCCACTCTACGATATAAGCAACGCACCGTGAGGCAAGCTCTATGCATCCATCTGCATCTATCTGCAAGCTATAACTCGGCACTAAGACATTATTCTGGCCTCCATAGAAAGGCTATGTTCATTGGTCTGCACGACTATAAGTTAGTACGTAAACCATATTCAGGCCTCCATGCTTATATAGTAGGCCATTACCATCTTCTTAAATACAGGTGTCCAAATCGAAATATCTACCAGCTATCAGTGATGTAGTACTCGAGTCCGGCCAAGGACTCGAGTCCGACTCGAGACCGATTTTTTGCGGACTCGGACTCGGACTCGGACTTGGACTGTCACGACTCGGACTTGGACTCGGACTCGAAGCCCTGGACTCGAATTTGACTCGCTGACTCGTTTTCCGAGTCACAATTTCTGGGCAGAACAGGCAACTGTATTGCCATGTCACGGCCAAGACCACCCCTCATGCGAGAACTGACGTGAATACCCGGCCGTCCGTCGCTACAAGCATCAGCCAGAACAGGTGGAACTATTCCGGCGCCAACTAGTTCCTACTAGCAGACAATAGAAACTAATGAAGTGAAGACGAGTATCATGAATAGACTGGGGTATAAAACAGAGGGTCTCTATTCGGCCTGGCATAGGCATCTACAAGCCTATATGCATAAGCCAGAACAGCTGGAACTATTCTGGCGCCAACGAGTTTCTACCAGCAGACAACAGAAACTAATGAAGTGAAGACGAGTATCATGAATAGACTGGGGTATTAGACTGAGGGTCTCTAATCGGCGTGGAAAGGCACATTTATAGAGGCGAACACCGTGAAGGGTATGACATTGAAGAGAACGGTCAACTGAATGCTAGGGATTGTCGATATGTAAATATATGATATATCTTCAATTATAATGCTAAACTGTGCATAGAGTTATTAATTTATCGCTTCGAATTAGAAGAAACTTTCGTATCGCCCTTTCCAGTGTAGAGAAGGAGCGAGGACGTGATATGCCACGGCTGCACTTGTGGCATTTACGTTCTAGCTGTTCCTACCCACTGAACTTGTGTTTAGCAGTGGAAGAATTTTTATGTGCCCTCATGATCGTGCCAGATTATTGAACAAAACTTTATTTAATTTAGTGTTTTTAATGTGAAATTTGGGTAAATTACATAAAAAATTCTTTCTACATATATGGTCATGTAACTTATGTTATTTTTCTATGGGATCGAATTGCGTGGTTCAGTGTATTTTGATGAGGATGGACTCGGACTCGGACTTGGACTCGATCTTTAGTGACTCGGACTCGGACTTGGACTCGAACACCTCAGGACTCGGACTCGACTCGGACTCGGCTTAGATGGACTCGGACTTGACTCGGACTCGGCTTAGGTGGACTCGACTACATCACTGCCAGCTATATTAAGCGGCGCCCTATGTTTAGCCACTAAATATTGGACAGAACGGTGTGCTTAATTATTTTAATTAATAAATCGAAGCGTTAAATATCAAAAATAAAATACAGCACTTGTAATTTTAATTATAATCGAACAGCTATAAAGCGCCATCCATCGAATAAGACGCTAATTAACTGACAGCTATCATTATATTCCTTCGTTCGTGCCTTGTGGCTTATCCGCCACAATGCAATGATGTAATTCTGTGTAAACACACAACTACCGTATTAATATGATATGAACTTCAGTGCAAATTCAATCATTTTCAAAATTTAATATAGCGCCCCTCCAAAGTTACCTACTCAGAAGCGCTCCCAGCCCAACCACGGCAATATAAACTGGACTTAAGTAGGCCTAACTTAACAAGAAACATAAGCGCACCATTCTTAGGCAGCAGGCGTATCTGTAATGGGAGATGATTCCAGATGAAGGGGCCGACCAGTGACCACAGAGAAAGCACGACGCTGCCTAATTGCTTTATGAACCTCTTTGTGCTTTCGTATAGCGAACGTTGTAGAGACACTTTTTTCAGTTTTACGATGAAATTGGCGCGAGGAATTAAGATGCGTTAAACTACAGGTTCTAGGACATTTCACCCCCGGAAGAATCGCCCCGGAAGATTCGGTCCGCACATTTCGCCATCCGGAAGTTTCGCCCCCGAAAGTTTCGCTCTCAGAAGATTGGACCTACGTATATCGATTTTCAAACGTTATATTTTCATCGCTGATGCCGCTTCTATTTTGATTTTTATTTTCTTCGTTGATCCAGCTTTTAGTCTTAGTTATATTTTCATCGTTGATTCAACCTCAGGCCCGGTTCGTCTGTTAGGCAAACTAGGCAGCCGCCTAGGACCGCCGATTTTTAGGGGCCATCAATTTTCAAAATAAACATAAAAAATAATTTTGGAAATTCATAAATGAAACGTTGGATTATTTCTTAATTATTATTCGCTAGATGGAAGTATTATAGTGTTGGTGTAATAAATTATGTTCTATTGAGGTAGGGTTCACCGTTAAGTTTAAATCATAAGTTTTCCGGATATATTGAATCAGTAGGCCCCTACTTCAGTTTACTGTAGTCCCATTTTCATTATTTTTAAACTTTTTATTTTAATGAATGTTTGAAAATAAATAACATAAACTTCAGTAAATCATGTCAGCTATAAGAGGAACTAAAAGCGAATCTGGCGCTGAGAAATGTCAAGACCATTGTGCGCATCTTATTAACAATACCAGTTACTGTGGCATCCCCGAACGTAGTTTTTTCCAAATCAAAACTTTTAAAGACATACTTACGTTCAACAATGACACAAGATAGACTTGTTGGGTAAGACAAATATCCATCGAAAATGATATCGCTTCATCACTCGATTATTTAGCACACTGTTTCGTCACAGCTCGTCTTGACTATTGTCTATTTCTTTACGCTGGCGTCCATTCTGCACGCCTAAACTGCCTTGACCGTATCTTGCGCTCTGCTGCGCGCCTTATTGGCCAAATACCATATTTGGCCCATGTATCAAATTATATACTGGAGGTCCTGCATTGGCTTCCTGTACGGCAGCGCATTGAGTACAGGATCGCCTCCTTGGGTTGGCGATGTCAACTGGGTCTCGCACCAATATACCTGAAAGACCTCTTCCGGCCTGTGTCGGCTTCTCGGACTCCTCGAGTCCTCCGCTCGGTGGGGAGGGGATGCTCTCCGTCCCGTTTACCCGTACTGCTATCATGCAGACCCGCGCCTTCTCGGTGGTCGGCCCGACCATATGGAATGGCCTTTCTCCTGAGCTGCGCCTACATCCTAGGTCTATCTCTGGTACCTTCTATGACAGCCTGAAAACTGCTCTTTTTCCCCGTGCTGGAGTCTGGAGCACCTCTGAGTAGTTCCCTTGAAGTGGCGCTATATAAATTTTTGAATGAATGAATGAATAATAGACGACTTTGCAAACACGAAAGCAAGAAAAGTGAAATTCGCATAAAGCAAAAATTTTAGTTTCACTTTCATCAGACACTTTACTAGCTACAATACTTAGTTTATAGTGTTAATTTGTTATTTCATCGCAGAATAAAAAGAGTTAATGACTTCATTTTAATCGCAGGTATAATATTATATTATGCGTCGACGGGCCGCTCAAATGTAGCTTTGCCTAGGGCCGCCAAATGTCTTGAACGGGGCCTGGATCCAGCGTCTACTTTTGCGTTTATTCTAATCTTAGCCTTATCCAGCTTAGCTATGGTCAAAGTGGTAATGAAAATTATCTATTTATTTCAGTTTTGCACTGCAAAATATGACATAACGTGTGAAATCGAACCGAGGAGAGACAAAGCATATTCACGGGGCTAAACTGAAATGAATAAAAGAGATAATTTTCATTACCACTTTGGCCATAGCTAATTGGATAAGACAACGACCAGCAGCTGGATCAACGATGAAAATGAAAATAAAACTAGAAGCTGTATCAACGATGAAAATATAACTAAGACTAGAGGCTGGATCAACGATGAAAATAAAAATAAAACTAGAAGCTAGATCAACGATGAAAATATAACTAAGACTAGAAGGTGGATCTACGATGAAAATAAAAATATAACTAGAAGCTGTATCAACGATGAAAACATAACTATAGGACTAGAAGCTGGATCAATGATGAAAATAAAAATAAAACTAGAAGCTAGATCAACGATGAAAATATAACTAAGACTAGAAGCTGGATCTACGATGAAAATAAAAATATAACTAGAAGCTGTATCAACGATGAAAACATAACTATAGGACTAGAAGCTGGATCAATGATGAAAACATAACTAAGACTAGAAGCTGGATCAACGATGAAAACAAAAATAAAACTAGAAGCAGGATCAACAATGAAAATATAACTGAAACTAGTAGCTGGATCAACGACGAAAATATAATTAAGACTACAAGTTGCATCAAGACTGAAAATATAGCGCTTGAAAATCGATATACATGGGGTCAATCTTCTTGGGGCGAAACTTCTGGGGGCGATGTGGGTGGCGAATCTTCTAGGGGCGATTCTTCCAGGGGCGAAATTTCCGTATCCCAAACTATACTATAGTAACTAACTTCAGTAACCTTGAGCCGTTTAAAGTTTCTTGAACTAACTGTAAACTAGACACTGCACGACCTCTACTGCCGCCTTATTTGTTAATCTGGTACTAATTTCTGTACCGGTACCGTATAATTGTAGGAGATTTCCTTGTAGCCTATAGCTGATCGAGTCGACGGCAAAAGCGTGGCTTAATACTTGCATGAATATAACATGGCTTAAAATCGCGTGTCTTCTGACACAGAGTGCGCAGTTGACATTGTCCAGCATGCAGTTCACACGAGCGCCACACGAGGTGAGCAGCTGACAGTGTCAAGTGTGCAGTTGACTTCTGTGGAGTGGGCAGTGTGTAGTTTAAATTTTTGACAGATTGGCTCAAGTCAACCACACACGCTATCATTATAGTACCTTGCCAGTTCAATTACAGTTTGACAGTTTGATGAAGAGTGTGCAATTTGAAATTCATGAGTAAGTTAGGTATTGGAATATAAGAATGCAACATTCGTCAGCAACTATGACCATGACACTACAGTCCAAGTCGATAAAAGTCAATCAATTCGAACGTTTATTTGCCAAGTTGATCGAGTCGGCGAGAGGTCGACTGGTCGACAAAGTTGATAGAGTCACTCGTCGGCCAACCCAAGTCAATCGTAGCACTCTACTCGTTCGACCACGGAGTATACAAGAAACGAAGTCACATTGAAAAGCTGCATTACTAACAAAAACAAACCGCAGACGCCGCTCTGCTACTGGAAATAAAATTAGCACTTTGCCCATCTAAGATAGGCCTACGTTGTAACAAAACTCTGACCATGGACTAGAAACGTCTGGAAAATAGAGCTGCAATAAAGAAATAAGCAAGCAGATCAGTTAGGAGTACTTAGGGACACCAAGCGCGTGCAAGTCGTTAAAAACGGCCACAAAATAATCGCCAATAGCCTAATATAGGTGACCGGTCAATTCGGCGCATGGTCAATTAGGCGCCGGTCAATTCGGCGCCTTTTGTAAACGCTTCTATTTCTACCGACATTTTGTCTACTATGACTTTCCTTGATCCCGCCTTTAGTTTAAGTTATATTTTAATCGTTGACCCCGCTTCTAGTTTAAATTATATTTTAATCGTTGATCCCGCTTCTAGTCTTAGCCATATTTCAATCTTTCAACAAAAGGCGCAGATGTTGAAATTATAAGCTTCAAACCATTTTACACCTTGTTACCGTCTTCCAATTAGCAATTAGAATAAATTATAGATAATAGTAGAACCTGGATGAAAGATTGAAATATAACTAAACTAGAGGCGGGATCAACGATTAAAATATAACTTAAACTGAAGCGGGATCAACGATTAAAATATATCTAACAGTAGAACCTGGATGAAAGATTGAAATATAACTAAAACTAGAGGCGAGATGAACGATCAAAATATAAACTAAACTAGAGGCTGGATCAATTATTAAAATATAACTTAAACTAGAGGCGGGCTCAACGATTAAAATACAACTAACAGTAGAGACTGGATGAAAGATTTATATATCACAAAAACTAGAGGCGGGATGAACGATCAAAATATAAACTAAACTAGAGGCGGGATCATCGATTAAAATATAACTTAAATTAAAAGCGGGATGAAGGAAAGTCATAGTAGACGAAATGTCGGTAGAAATAGAAGAGTTAACAAAAGGCGCCGAATTGACCGGCGCCGAATTGACCGTCGCCGAATTGACCGTCGCCGAATTGACCGGCGCCGAATTGACCGGCGCCGAATTGACTGTCGCCGAATTGACCGGCGCCGAATTGACCGTCGCCGAATTGACCGGCGCCGAATTGACCGTCGCCGAATTGACCGTCGCCGAATTGACCGTCGCCGAATTGACTGTCGCCGAATTGACTGTCGCCGAATTGACCGACGCCGAATTGACCGTCGCCGAATTGACCGGCGCCGAATTGACCGTCGCCGAATTGACCGTCGCCGAATTGACCGTCGCCGAATTGACCGGCGCCGAATTGACCGTCGCCGAATTGTCGTAGCACCCCTAATATAACAAACATACAAAAGCCGGACATTTTCCAGATTTTAGCTTTCCTTGCCGGACAGAAGACATGAAGCCAAAAAGGAGGACGTGTCCTCCTTTTGCCGGACGTCTAGCAACCCAACATATGGCCTACGAATTGGATCTTCTGACTCCAGCAAGACTGAGCTATATAGTGACTCCTTCTTCTTGTTCTTGTTCTTGTTCTTGTTCTGGTTCTCTGCCTTCAGGCAGGTTCAAACGCATGAGGTCGCCACTTTTGTCTATTTTGAGCCTCTTCTTTGAGTCTTTTGTATCCTTCCTTCATGATCCAATCCAGCATCATCTGTCTTGGTGTTCCCCTTGTCCTCTCCTTCATTCTTCCCTCGATGACATTTTTTAGGAGAGAGTCCCCTCCCAGCGTCTGTCCAATCCATTTCCTCCGCCTTTTTCTTAATGTGTGTATCAAGGACCTTTCTTCGCCAATCCTTCCCAACACTTCTTCATTTGTTTTATGTTCTGTCCAGCTGATCTTCTCCATTCTTCTCCAAATCCACATCTCGAACGCCTCCAGTTTCTTGATGTCATCTTTCCTCATGGTCCAAGTATCTGATCCGTACAACACCACACTCCACACCAGTGTCTTTACCATTCTTTTCTTCAGATTCCTGTTCATTTCTCCTCTCAATAGCTCTTTTCGTTTTGTGAAAGCCTCTATACCCAGTGCTATTCTTCTTCTAATTTCTTTATGGCATCTGGCATCTGTCGTAATCACGCTCCCCAGTTAGAAGAATTCTTTCACTTGCTCTATTTCCTCTCCACCAATTTTTATTCTGACTATAGTTTCTTCTCCTTTACTTATTCTCATTGCCTTCGTGTTTTTTATGTCAACTTTCATACCATATTCATTATATATGGTGCTTAGTCGGTCCATCAGTATCTGTACCTGAGAGCCCTGATCAGTCTGATCAGTGACTCCTAAGACAAGCAAAATCAGATTAAGACATACCTTCAACAAGAATATTAAGAGTGTGTTGAGCTGTTCCTCTGGAATTTGTAGCGGTGCAGACATAGTCTCCTTCATCAGATTCCATTATGCCATGAATGGTAAGTTCCGTTCCAAAAGATGAGAAATTGTGTCTTCCATAAGGTAACGCATTGCTTGGCCCTGACCAGGAAATTGTTGGCATCGGCCTAAAGAAACAATGGGAGATGCGCAATGTAAGTAAGATAACGTCATTAGTTAATTATAAATGATCAAACAAATTTTAAAATAATTGCGTAAAACAGCCATAACTTAACACAAAATCTGAAAACTAAAACTAAATCGATTACGGTAAGGATATGTCCTGAAAACATTGAAATTACAATGGAAATAGGTCTAAAAGAGACTTGATTGGATCATCTAAATTATCACTACAATGAATTAGAAGGATATAAACAAATAGCGCACGATATTCAGATGGTGCTGTTTCTTAAACAATTAGACAGTTTTGTACAGGTTTCTCTTTAGCCGTGGCTGGGCTGGGAGCGCCTCTAGGTAGGTATCTTGAAGAGGCGCTGTAGGCCTGAAAATTTTCGGAATGAATGAAGGAATGAAAAGGACATTTATCAGATGAGCTGTGGGTGCCTTTTTAAAAACCATTCTAGTTACTTCTAGCTTACCGGAAGCAATACAAAACCGTTGCTGATACCCAAATTGCCAACCCATGATGAAGGGCAAGAAGTTCCATTCTAGATTAGGTTGAACTATTTACACATTTTCAGGATATTTATTTTCAAAAGTTGCATGAATGGCGGTCAGTCAGTTGTGAACTTTGAACAATCACATTTCAAGTTGGACGCAAAACAGGCATTTTCTGATTTAAATTAGAAATTGATTAAAAGAGTTTGATTTACTACAAGCTAACTGCTGTCCCAAATTATCATTAACACACACAATGAATACTATTAAAGGAAAATTAATGCAATTTATCAGGTTAAAACTTGCTAATTTATTGTTTTACACAATTAGATAATATTTCTGGCAAATTAAAAGGTCGATCCTTAAAACAGAAAACAGAAATACTAGAATAGATTTAGTGGACTCAAATGGGATGCTGATAGAGAATGATGAAACCATGGCTAATAAATTTAATAACTATTTTGCAAGTATACCCCAAAATTTGGCTGATAAGATCCCGGCCTCACCCAACTCATATGATAAATATATGAAATCTTCCTGCATTAATTCCGTAGCTCTATATTTAACTACCCCAGAAGAAATTGTTAATATAACGCATACAATCAAACCTACCCACTCTTCGGTGCTGGATGGTATTGACCCAATGATAGCAGTCTCGTATATTAAAAAAATGTACAACCCCTCTCAGAAATTATAAACTGCTCATTCTCCTCAGGGGTAGTACCGTCTGGGCTAAAACTAGCAAAAATTGTACCGATTTTTAAACAAGGGAAAAAGGAGGATGTAACAAATTATCGACCAATCTCTATCCTTCCTGTTTTTTCTAAAATAATTGAAAAAAATTATGTATGAAAGGGTTAATAACCACCTGATCAAAAATGACATTCTCTACTCGATGCAACATGGTTTCAGAAGAGGACATACAACAGCGATGTCTCTTATTAACTTGCAAGAACGAATTTCAGCAGCCATTGATAATAATGGGTTCTCAGTTGGACTATTTATTGACCTTGCAAAGGCATTTGATACGGTGGACCACGGTATATTACTAAAAAAAACTCCATTTCTACGGAATAAGAGGGGTCACCCATCAATGGTTCAGTAGCTATCTCAGTGATAGATATCAACAGGTCCTTTGTAATGGGATATTATCAAAATCCATACATGTTAAATACGGAGTCCCACAGGGATCTAACCTAGGCCCCCTCCTTTTTCTCATTTACATTAACGACCTACCAAATGCCTCAAATATTTTGAACTTTATCATTTTTGCTGATGATACCAGCGTGTTTCACTCACACAAGTCTCTCATTGATTTATATCAAATTATAAACTCGGAAATGATTCATCTGGTTGATTGGTTTAGAGTTAACAAATTGTCGTTAAATATATCAAAAACTAATTTTATCTTATTCAGGTCTCATAGAAAACTGGTCCCACAAATAAACATTGATCTACTCATTGATGGCATTAAAGTTCCTCAGGTAACTTCTGCCAAATTTCTTGGGGTTTGCATTGATCAGCATCTAAATTGGTCCGAGCATATCAAAGTCGTATCGACAAAAATTGCAAAAAATATAGGGATACTGAATCGCCTAGCATCGTATGTACCACAAAAACCCTAATAAACCTTTATTATTCGGTAGTATATCCTTATCTAGCAAATAATTATTGTAGTATTGTCTGGACTTCTAATTATGCCCACAGACTGTACAAATTGACCATTCTACAAAAAAGAGCAATACGAGTGATAGCAAGGATAACCCCTAAATCCCATACTAAACAACACTTCATCAAATTTGGTATACTTGGAGTTGATCAGATTAATATTCTACAAGTATGTGAATTTATGTATAAATATACACACAACTCATTACCTAGTATCTTTAAGGGTTATTTCAATTTATATTCCGACACTCATGGATATCCTACCAGACAAAGTAAATTCTACCGAGAGGTGTCTGCTCGCACCAATACCAGGAAGTTTGCCATAAGAGCCTCTGGTCCATCGGCCAGGAACAATATCCCCTCAGAGATTCGATACTTGGCGAATCTGTCTTCGTTTAAGAAAACTTTGAAAGCACATATACTGAATACTTAATTAAATATGTCATGCTGCCCGAGTTACTATCTTGTCAATTTTAGTTAAGCTTGCATCTAGTTAAGGTTATTTTGGATTTCACCAGCTGTGCATGTCTTTTTTTCTCTCTACAAAGTGAAAAGAGGCTATAATATAAACGTTTATATTATGAGAAAGCCATTCGGTATTTGTTACTAATGTATTTGTGTTACATGGGTAACCCTACTTAGTGGGCATGTAGCCCTTTTGGGTTACCATTTGTCGCCAAAACTTCCTGCCTTTTTTGTACACTGATTTTTGTTGTTTTTGTTTGGTTTTTGGTTACAATAAATCTTTGATTGATTGATTGATTGATAATATTTCTGGCCTATAGTGGCTTAAAAATCAGTAAATTCAATAGAACAGAGGAAATATTCTAGGATCTATAGTGATCACTGACTTTCCTGAAAAGAAGCACTTCAGTACGATACTGCTTCCAATGACAGCGACATCCTCAGACGCTGAGAAGTAGGTAATGTTGGGATCAAAGTCTGGCAAATTTTCAGCACCTGTAACAGAATGAAGCTTTAAAGTTGCATTATTGTCAGTGTTGTCAAAACTCTCTGCCCAGTGTCAGCGAATGTACTTAGGTAAAAGTCAAAGTAAAGAGGACGTTAAGTACTTAAGTAAAAACGAAAGCACTCATAAAAATGTTACTTTCGTAAAATTTAAAAGTATTCTTCTTAATATAATTCTTTTAAAGTAAAGAGTGAAAGTACTGAGTCTAGTTTCTACAATTCTATTCACTTATTTATTTTGAAGAAGACTAATTCTCAAAATACTTGTTATTCAATATTGAGTTCATTGTTTAACCGGCGCAGCTGAAAAAAAGACGTACGACTGCGGAACTGGCAGGGAGTGAAGTTTTCAATCTAATAATCGTTCTGCTGAATATGCATTCTGTCAACATGTTTCTTCGAATTGGAAATGGCACTCAGAGTACTTGGGCGATCAGAAGCAGGCAAACCATGGTCACAGCATTTCAGTCTATGCTAGAAATTCTGCCACGGATGTTCCAATTGACAACAAATTCACTCATTATAAGTTGAAAAAGAAATTATGGGTTAAATGAACAAATGTGCAACAAATTTTGACATTTTCAACTTTTATTTCAACATGTTCGCACTTTTTTTTACCGATCTACGCATGAATTACCGTCAGGAGTCGCGCGTTTCGATTGGTCACAGTTGGAAGTTACCAGTCTATAATTAGGCCTATTAAATTTCCAAGCATGCGCTGTATGCAAATTTATAGTAGCTACTTCAGAACCGCCTATTATAGTAAATTGTTTAGAGCAATTTTTAGTAAAGAACTTTGTAAGAAATATTGAAATATTATTATGTAAATTGTAACGAGTTAAAAGTTCCGAAAATTGAGTTAAGTTTGACTTCTTTAAGAGTAAATGTATTTCCGTTTTGTGATATTTTGTTGCAAGTAAAAGTACTGACACTTTTACTTAAGTACAGTAACGCGTTACCTTTACTTCGTTACCAGCGTTACCACTCCTTGGGTTTTTTCACAAGATCTTGGGCTTTTAATCCGAACTTGCGAAATGGGGTTTTCCTTGATACCTTGGGTTTTGCTTGGTGTTTCTTGTTTAATTGAAACCCTATTTTTTTTATTAATTTAATCAATTTTTGCAACGGTCTGGATGATCTAGGTCAATAAATTAATGGCGAAGTATGCATGCAAGCATATGCAATAGTCTATTGTTATATTTAACATAATAACTCTAAAGACTAAAGGTGCTATACTAGTCCACTGCTATATTTAGAAAAGATAACTCTAGAGTAAAGCCCTGCGCCGGCCGCGCTGCGCCGCCGCCGCCGACATTTCTTGGTCGCCGCCGATTTTTTTTACGTCGGCGCGCCTGATTTGTTTGATTGTTATTGCTGCATTTTTCACGTTTTCCATGATTTCGTGATAAAGTCTTACTTTAGCGCGAAATAGAAGTAGGCATCTTGATACCAAGAAGGCATGGTCTTCCTGACCAAATTCCTTTTTAATTATACTTTGATGATTTTGTCTTTGGGACATGATACACTCAGTAATTTAAAGCAATATCTTGCTACAAGTAGCCAGTGTTTTGATGCTTCTGTTCCTATTGCCATTTCTTTGATACCTTGACAACAAAAGCAACATGAATGTCTTTGTACGTGTACTACTGTACCCGCATTCTGTACCTTCATGTTGAATACCTTCTATAACTTACCGTATTGATTGTAGTCTTTGACGTATGTGGTCTCATTACAATAGTGTACATCTCGGGCTTAATTTTGTAAGGTTTGAGGAGTTCAAAAGTGCTATTAATATCAAGATATGCCATTTAACTAATTCCAGCAGAATGGAAGGTATAATTTATTAATACTTTTGGCTGGAATCTATTCAGGTAAACAGTACCAGGGTGAGACAGTTTTTTACTTAGTACATATAAGTATCAAGAATGGTCTCTTTCAGTTTAGTCTGATACAAACAATGGTCTATATACAGAGATCTTAGATGACATGGCACCAATTCAAACAAGAAGTAGACCATGTGGTAAATTCATTGATAAATCAACAGGCTTAAGGCCACTCGGCCAAAGCTCGAGGGTACGTACCATACGTATTCTATTTTTTGAAAGGTACGTACGTTTTTTAACGTACCCTATTTTAGGGTACGTAAACAATACAAAAATACGTTAACCACGTCATTGCTCATTTAGCCTCATTATAAGAATGTTTAATTTAATTTAAGCAAACAATCACAACCCAGTATACAGCGTAGTAAATTGAATTAAATTTACTGCTACGCTACCGGAAGTACCGGTTTCAATGACGCATACTGTTGACGTCAGATTATACGTAGGCTATGGGTCGCCGAGTAAACCATAAATAAAATTTTCGTGTATGATACGTACCATACGCGTATTGTATTTTTTGAAAGGTACGTACGTATTTTAACGTATTCTATTTTAGGGTACGCGTACCCTCGAGCTTTGCACTCGGCCAATCGATCACTATGTAAGAAAACGTGTATATTTACATTTCACCAGGGGCGTCTACTCCATAGAAACCTTGGAGCAAATGCTCCATCCTAAAAATAGGAGGAAAGATTTGTCAGTGTATGTGCCATCATTATTAGGGGGAAGGAAGGGTAAGGGGAAGAGGAGGGAGGGAAGGGGAAGTTGCTCCAACGACCAAAGCTCGAGGGTACGTACCATACGTATTCTATTTTTTGAAAGGTACGCGCGTTTTTTAACGTACCCTATTTTAGGGTACGTAAACAATACAAAAATACGTTAACCACGTCATTGCTTATTTAGCCTCATTATAAGAATGTTCAATTTAATTTAAGCAAACAATCACAACCCAGTAGGCCTATACAGCGTAGTAAATTGCTCTGGGCATCGCCGAATCGCTGACTGATGCGCATAAAGATATACTACAACTTTCGAGTTACAGAAATTTGCAAACCATGGCAGTGACGTGTACTTAGCTCTCCTCAGAATGAAAGTACAATTTGCATTAAATTAATTATAACCGAAGAATTTATCAAATTAAATTTACTGCTACGCTACCGTAAGTACCGGTTTCAATGACGCATACTGTTGACGTCAGATTATACTTGGGCTGTGGGTCGCCGAGTGAACCACAAATAAAATTTTCGTGTATGATACGTACCATACGCGTATTGTATTTTTTTAAAGGTACGTACGTATTTTAACGTATTCTATTTTAGGGTACGCGTACCCTCGAGCTTTGCCAACGACTTCGGGGGGATAGACGCCCCTGCATTTCACTCCTGGTCTTGACAGCAGCCTCTGACTGGGAGGCTGCTGTCATCATGCATCTTCGCTGTGACTTGTTGTGTAGGCTTCTACTGAATCAGAGCATGTGCAAGCGTATTTATGCAAAACGCAAATGCATGTTGCTTCATCTGATTACAATTTTTCAATACCTATACAGATGTTCAGTGTAATTAAGGATTTTCATATTTGTAAGGCAAATGTCTGTAGGTGCCTTCTCTATCAGTCCTTATGTGTGTAGTTTAGCCTCATTGTCAAGGAGTGGCTTTCGAGATATTGGCCTCTTGACTGGTCACAGGACAAACAGTTGTTCATAGTGACTCAAACTAACAGGCGCGCCGTCGCCGACACTATCAAGTCGGCGTATGGCTCTACTCTAGAGACTAAAGGAAACTGCAGACTCAGACTGTACTTTGTCGGAATCAGGTTTTGCTCTTTATTATAACTTAAAATAAAATATTTTGAGTTGCATCATGGGCATCGGCAGGAATTTTTTTCATTGAGGGAGAAATTTTTTAATAGGCAAAGTTTTGCGGGTTCCAAGATGACGTTTTTGCATATATAAAAAATGTGCATAGAAAAAAATTATAAATAAATAATGATCAAGAAACTGTAGGCCCTACCTAAATAATTAAGTGCTATTTCGTATTGAAAATTGTTTAGGGTATGTTAATAATATTTTAGTCTCGTGATTTGGGTGTCATTCTTGACAGTAGGCCTACTCTTTCGTTTGCTGACCACATCTCTAGCCTCTCTCGGTCTAGTTTTTATCATCTAAGGCGTCTTCGTGCTGTCCGGAGTTCTGTTCCTTCCTCCACTTTCACCTCCATGGTTCATGCCTTTATCTGCTCACGCATGGATTATTGCAATTCGCTACTTATTGGCCTGCCAAAATTCCCGTCTGTCTCCACTTCAATCGGTGTTAAACGAAGCTGCTCGTCTGATTGCCCGCCTTCCACGCTACTCTCATATCTCGACTTTTATATATGAGCACTTGCATTGGCTTCCGCTCACTGCGCGTATCCAGTTTAAAATCCCGTTTTCTTATCTCTCGAGCGTTCCAAGGTCAAGCTCCTCGTTATCTGTGGTCTTATCTGTCGACCTCTTTCGGCTGCCTCTGGCCGTCCTCTCCGTTCTTTAGACCGACATGACCTCTTGGTCCCTCGGACCCGGACTTCTATGGCTCAACACCGTGCCTACGCATCTGCTGGGTCGTCCCTCTGGAATGATCTTCCTTCCATAACTCGTTCTCAGATCCTAACTGGGGGCTTTGCTACTACTTCTCGCTGTCTTAAGACTTTCCTTTTCTCACGGAGCAGCTCGCACTGGGAGCGCCTCTGATTAGGTTGTACTGCGAGAGGCGCTTTATAAATTTGTAAGTACATTATAATACAATACAAGAAAAATATTTTATTTTTGTAGAACACTTGCAAAATCCAGGGGTCCGTCCGTAGTCTTTTATCTTTATACTTGTTTTAAAAAACAAAAAAAATAAAATGTGCGATAGAAGTTATAGGCCTAATTCACGTGTTTCGGACTCTGATGAAAATAAAAACATGAATAAAAACATTTTCAATTTTCTTTGAATATTAACTAATACTTTTTAGCAATTAACGATTACCCAATAAAATCGTAAAAATAAAAGCTAAAAATAAAAGCTAGAACAATATTTGTATTACAGAATTGGTATAATTGCGCCATGTTATTATATTTTATCTTATAATTCGTTTATTAATTTAAAAAGATGTACAGGAAAACCATCTTGAGTTTTCTTGGGTTTTAAGTGTATGAACTTGGGTTTTCAGTTTTCTTCAGTGGTAACACTGTTCGTTACTCTACAATACTGATTATCGTAGATATCAACAAACACCGTCGTATATAGCATTTAGTACAGTTAGGTGACGAATTGGCGCCTTTCAAAATGACGCTAGTAGGCAACTGGTTAAGCAGCGTCGAGTTATAACTACTTAGGCCTAGATGGAAGAAAATCTACGGAATACCCATTTAAGCAAACGCAGAGCTCCATCCTTATGATTACCACTGCAAGAGGTCTGTTAGACTTAGAGGAACGTCTGTCATGGTTAGGCCTACAGTTCAGCTGAGAGAAGTTGCTAACTCCGAGAGCCCTCTTGTTAGTAGTATACAAACAGTTACCTAACGAAATGTGTTCTTTACTTTTAACTACAAACGTAAGGCTGTGAAATGCATAAATGTAAAATGAATGAAGTATATTATACGCGACCTTTTCTAAAATCTGACTGGTATTTAGAAAACTATTAACCAACAACTGTATTTTTACCGTTTGATACTAATACTCGACTGTATCTTCCGCTCGAATTTACGTTTAAAGTTGGATTGTAAACAGTGCTCTTGTAGAGTTTTCCGTCAAGTTCGTCCTCCTTCTCAGCATAAGCAAAATAAAGATCACCTGAGCGAAACAGAATATCAACTGATCAGCAATGGAGAAAATATCTTCACATGTACGATTATGCGTCCCTTTTCAATTCTTTCGTTGTTTTGACTGGCCATCGTACTAGTCTCACATAGAGAAAGACTCTCGTCTCTCGAGTTTCGACTTGTCATTCTTACATATATACACACATAAATGCACGCTCGTGCATAAAATACATACATGCATGTAAATACATGAATATACTCATGCAAACACTTTATCAATCAATCAATCAATCAATCAATCAATCAATCAATCAATCAATCAATATAATCTGTATTGCTTTCCATGACAATCAGTTAACAAATCGTTTGAATCTATGCGATTTAAGGCGAAATACAGCAGTTTTTTAAAGTACCGATAATCAGACGGTAAGTTCAGTAATAAAGTAACATTGTTTCCGATTCAAATAATTAGGAATGGTAAGTTAACAATGAGCATTTAAGAATTTATAATTGTCACCGAAGGCAATGGGAGACCCTAATCGGACAGAGTCCCGTTAGGCAGGGCTACCCGACTAGGTAAATTTCGCAACATTTTGATGGCAGATTATTAGTTTCTCTCTAGAGTTCACGCAGTGCCTATTACGTATAATATGAACTCTGTAGAGGGAGAGCACAGCAAGTATAGCCTTCACTAACCTTAACTAACAAAGATAAGAAATAATGTGGGTAGCTCACGGTCTAGGCTCCAGAGTGGCGCTAAAATCTCCAAACTTATATATGTGTGAATGCATTATGAGGCCAATTCTGTGTTTACAAGAAACAGTCGCAGGCGCTTTTTGAAATTGTACTTATTTTTTACCAATCTGCTTTCTAATGGTATAGAACTCCAGATTTGCGGTCCAGTTGCTTTAATACTGAATGATCTTAGGTTGGTTCTTGCTTTAACAGGTCGATATAAGGTAGCACCCAGGGGCGTCTATCCCACCTAAGTCATTGGAGCAACGTCCCTTTCCCCCCTTCTTCCCCTTCCCGTTCCTCCCCCCTAAAATGGTGGCAAGCACACTAACAAATCTCCCCCCCCCCATTCTTGGATGGAGCATTTGCTCCAAGGTTTCTATGGTGTAGACGCCCCTGGTAGCACCTCTTGTGTTATGCTCGTGTATCATAGTCGATGCAAGAGTGAAATATCCCATAAAGAAGGCTGGTAATAAATTATGTCCGTATGAGTAGAGGAGATCTCTTATTTGAAGAGTTTTTTGCTTTAGGTTCACGAGATTTAATTCTCTAAAAATGGGTTCGGTGTGGTCATTTCTTTGAGCTCATTCTTATCGCTTTTTTACAGGGTAACTAATTTTTGAAGACGAGAATCGTAGTCGGAGGCCCATATGAGGTTGCAATAATTCAAATAACGTTCGATTAAGGAGCGGTAGAGGCTCAGTCTAATTTCATTATGGAGAATTTGTATAACTCTAGAGATCATGCAAATGTTTTTTGCAACTTTTAAGGATATGTAAGTAATATGTGTTTTCCAAGTAAGATGTTGGTCAACAAATACCCAAAGAATTTAGTACTGTCAGTCTTAGAAATAGAGACACCATCAAGGGATATTAGCCAATTTATTGGTTTAATTTTTCTATGCGATTTGAAAATGATGAAATTTGTTTTATCTACATTAAGTGTTTGTTTATTCGCAATGAACCACTTACTAACTTTAGAGAGCTCACAATTAACAAAGGTTTGACAAGGAATGGTTAGAGTAAAAAAAAATCGTGTCATCTGCAAACAGGATGAAGTGGAGTGTAGGTGATGCATTTGCAAGATCATTAATATATAATAAGAAAAGAAGTGGTCCTAAGTTCGATCCTTGAGGTAATTATTCCAGGCGAAGATAGTGTAGCATTACAGCTTACTCTTTGGGTACGGAAATCTAGATAACTTTTAAACATTTAATTTGGGTTCCCCTAATTCCATAATTATTCATTTTTAGCAGTATAGTACGGTCGACAGTGGCGAAAGCCCTGGCTAGGTCAATGAAAATTTCTACTGTATATTCAATATTGTCTACTACTCTAGAAATTTCATCTTCCATATCATGAAGCGCCATGAAAGTTGAATGAAAGTTGAAAGCAATTCATGTTGTGCCGTGTGAATTATTTTATTCTTAAGAATAAATGAACTAAGCCTGTCATGCATAATTTTTTCTAACAATTTAGCAAAGAATGGCAGCACTGATATAGGCCTGTAGTTTTCAGGATTTTTTCTTTTCTTTTTTAAAGACAGGTATAACCCTAGCAGCTTTCAGCTGATCCGGTACAATCCCATACATTAATGAACTATTAATAATTTCCGTTAAAGGGTGCGAAATTAGTTGCAGATTAGGTAAAGCCAGATAGGAATATATCATCTAATCCTTTTGTGTGCGTTTTTTTAGGTTGTGTCCAACTTTCATTATCTCCTCAGGAGAGGATAATAATAGTCCCATAGATGAAAGGTTGGAGGAGGGTAAGTAGACTTCAAACGAACAAGTAGGAGTAGGTAACTTGGGGAGATTAACAAAGTAATCATTAAGTTTATTCGCAATCATTTCAGGGTCATCTATTCTGATCCCTTGAATTGTCAGAGATTCTATGTTCGTACGTTTGTAGCTGCAGGGCAGAGCGAATTAGTTTCCAAGTGGCTTTTAGATCGTTATGGTGTTTTAGAAACTCTTCTGCATAATAATTACGTTGCGCACTTGTTCTTATGGCTTTAAGTTTATTTCTATATATAGTAAAAATATTTTTTTCTGGGGTGGGATTTTCAGATACTTAATATATAGACGGGTTTTTCTTACAGGATTTATACAATCCTGCAGTCATCCATGGTTTAACATATTTATTCTTAATGTCCTTAAGTTCGCTTTGGAGCGAAAGGCATTATTGTAGTCTTGTTTGTAATTGTGAACAAAATATTCATAGCCTTCATTCACCATTCCTTGGTGGCAGTAACGGAAAACAGGATCCCAATTTTCTGCTAGTAGAGAATTAGCAAATTTTTCTAGGCTTCCAGAAGTTACGGATCTTCGCTCCAGATACCTGCTTCCTTCGGTATACTTATTTTCATATGAGAATTGTGCAAGGATGGGCAGATGATCTGAAAGATCTGAGATAACAATGGACGCAAGTTGCATTTTAGACCAGGTAGTACAAAAAATATTATCAATAAGAGTTTTTGAAGTAGGAGTAATTCTGATTGGCTTTGTAATGGCAAGGAGATAATGGTGGGTGATTAGGCTATATTATAAAAAAGATTAGTTTCCTTGTGATCGTTAACCTTTAATAAATCGATCTTGAAATCTCCGAAAAGTATAATTTCTTTGGATGTTTCTTTTAATTTTATCATCATCTTTTCGAATTCCTCATTAAATTCATTTAGGCTATGTCCAGGGGGTCTATAAATAACTCCAATTATGGGGGCGCATTTTCAAGATTAAGCCTAATGAGTAAACTTTCAAATTTTTCGTATTCGTTTCCTCCATCGATAGGATTAAGGTTCAAATAATTCAAAGTATCATTTATGAAAAAAGCTTACACCTCCACCTCTTCCTTTTTTTCTTGCATATCCAATAAATTTGTATCCTGGTAGGTGAACAGTATCCAATAAATTATCTTCCAGCCAGGTTTCTGTAAGAGCAATTATATCCGCCTGGCTTGTTCTGGCTATTTCCATTATTTCATCAGTCTTATGAATAATGCTTCTACAATTTATGTGTATCATCGTCAGAGTCAAATTAGTCTTTCATTAAGTTGCATATTTTTTATAGAGTATCTAATGAGTCATAGTTGCTAGACCAGGAGCTACTTCTGAAGAAGTTCTGGTCAGGGTCAATTATATCGTTAGTAGCTAAAGCATTAGATTCAGAATCAGGAGAGAAGACCTCCAGCTCAAGATCTTGTATCAGTTGTGTGTCAAGCCACACCTGCTCATCCTCACTACCAGTAGGGAACGAGAGACTATTATAATCATCATTACCTGAATGCAATCTCATATTGTTTCTATTTACACCGGAGTCTATCAAGTTTAGGCCTAGATTCTCCTTATAGCAAGTGCAACAGTTTGTAGCAAAGGCCTCAGTTTTGATTAGTAAGATTATACATATACGCATGCGCTCAATAGATAATGTTCTATTGTTGCTGTGTCAGATGCCAGTCATTACGACCTGTAATTTTTTATATTTTTTATAGTCATGAAGATAACAGGATTCTGACAATAGTGAGCCATTAAGAAGTTATTAAAGAGCCTCCTGATATCCTTATTAGCATATGTGCTTGAGTTTATCATTACCGTTGAATGCAATTTGCATCCTTGGTGATTGCTGAAATGACCGCGGAGCTGGGTCAACGGCACTCGTCACGATTTCCCAATTATATGTCGTAGCTGGCAAACTTTTGGATCTGTCAGCCGGAATGACAAACGGACGACCCTCCGCAACTTTTGTATTGACGACTTTGGAATCTATGGAATCGTCTTCAAAAAGTGCTCTTTGAATATAGCCGAAGTTTGCAAAAGCTGTGCCATGCTGATTACTAGCAAAACAATAGTATGCGCCTTCATCTTCTTCACTCGCTGGGTTTATTATTATGTCACCATCGGACCCTCTGGCGATATTTGGAAGAGGTAAGTCGAGATTTGTTTCGTCCTTTTTCCATTCGTATCTAAAAAAATCCAATCTTAAATTGTGCGTATTTTGTTTCCAGGTTCTGAATTAAGTACGTGGACCTAACGCATCTCTTAGGAGTTCATATTTTGATCGGCTGTCGATATCTATGTATCTATGTATACTTCTATGTTTATATGCATGTATGTAGGTAGGCCTACATATGTGTGCATGTATGTATGTATGTTGGTATGTTTTTATGTATGTAGGTAGCTATTTAGGTAAGTAGGTAGGTAGCTAGGTAGGTCTATACCTGGAAACTTAGTATAGCCCGTTTCAGTAATTCATACGAGCGTTGCACGTGCGATCTTCTTTGTCAGAATTTTCATGGACATTTTCATGGCCAACCCAATCTCACTGATCTGCTCGAGGTCGTGAGTTTGACTGGATTGAGTGGGCTAAAATGGTTGAATGAGTTTGCGTGGATTCAGAATACAAAGTTCCTAATTCAAAGAAGCATGCAAGAATTCTCGGCGGGACTAAAAAAGTAACTTTTCATAAGTTGGTGTTTTCCCACACAGAATAACTTACGTTACGTCCGGTATTCCTTCAGCTTTGCACTCCAGATGGACTTCACCGCCTTCTTTGAAGGCTATAGTATACTGCATTGAAGTTTTCGTAATTGATGGCGGCATTCCCACTAAAACAAAGATATCGTTCGAAAATATATTATACAATATTACTCTATCCTCACTTAATTATCGCGAGCAGGTTCGGAAATACTATATTACACATGTTTTGAGATTTTGAACGGTTTTGAACGGATTTTGATAGCATTAACTGCGTTTAGTTCGAAATGATGAAAAGGCCGATATTCCTCCAGCTTTGCACTCTAGGTGAACCGCCTCGCATTCTCTGTAGCTTATGTGCTGCATTGGAAGGCTATTCCACTCTTTCAATACCACGGCGAACTCGAAAGATCAGTCAGTATCAAATGTGGAGACCGCAAATAAGTCCTCGTGCACCGTCTGTTTGCCTCCTGAGATTCGACATCTTTCAGCTAAACCTCTTATCGATGCAAAACTTTATGACGAATATAAATCTATTGCTAGACCAGGAGCTACTTGGTCTAGCAATAGAGAAACCTAAAACTCGCAAGTCTCTTTAATTGACTTTATAAGAAATTATTTTATAAATACAATTTTCGGCCTTTGAATGTTTTCATTTTAAAGAATAGTTTCTCATTCACAGTAATTCGATGTCAAGTGATGAAAAGTAAAACTCTAGTGACATTAATCTATTCTTTTATTTATTTGTTCGCCCCTCCTCTCGACGTCATTATTACGGAGATACCAGCATAACTGCAACTGACTACAGTGGCTTTCGAAAGAAAAAGTAGGCCCTACTCGCACTTGTTATCGTTCTGCAAAATAAAATCGTTTCCTGTTTTCGTACTAGCTATAACTTCTGGTTTTGAATTTCTTCACGATGGCATTTGGTAGCTTGAAGTGATCACATTCCTCAACGACCTTTTCGAAAGGTTGAATACCGTACCTTAAATTTGAGTCTTCAAGATGCAGAAGGAAACATAATCACAATCATGGGGAACTGAAGAATATTCATCGAAAAGTTGCAACTGTGGATTGAGAATACAAGCAATTCACAGCTTGATTGTTTTCCAGGCATTGATGCTTCTCCACACAAGAGCATAATAATGGGGAAAATTAGGGAGACGCTGGAAAATCTCGTTTTAGCATTCGCCAAATACTTTCCTTCACTGGAAACAAAAGGGTATGAATGGGTCATCAATCCATTCGTAAATCACGAATTTACCGAGCTGACGATGGCTGAAGAAGAGTCTCATCGATCTTAAGAACGATCTGGTTCACAGAAGCTCCTTTGCTTATCATTTTGGATCTCAATTCTAAGCCAATTTCCAGACTTGAGCACGAAAGCAATCAAGTGTTTGCTGCCGTTTGGATCTTTGTAGGCCCCTAAATCTGCGAACTTGGATTTTCTGTTCTAACAGAAATGAAATTGTAAAACGAGAGCGACTAGAGATGGTGGGTGATGAAATGCGTGTCTGCTCGTCGGCTATCAAACCGCCTCTTGAGTTAATATGCTCTCATAAACAAGCTCATTCATCGCGTTAATGATGATTAGTCATTAAAAACCTCTAGTTTCGCTATTACTGGACTAAAATGACAAGCTTAAAATATGACAACTGAAATTATTGCTGTTGGTTATGTAATGTTAATAAATTGTAATTGGTGTGCCGCGATAAAAATTTGCTCTGCCGAGTGTGCCGGGAGTTAAAAAAGTTTGCGAGACACTGACCTAGAAGTCCTATCAGACACAGATGGTTTCGCCATTCTACTTAGCATTTTTAAAAGATCAACGCAACTAAACTTGCAATCTTTACTTTACCAAATACTCTGTAAAAAACCTTGGTGTCCATACCTAAGGGATCTTCGATACCTTAAGGGCCTCCGTTTTGCACGCTATTATACGAATTGCGTATACTTGCTTTACAATCACTGATTGGATGCAAATAAAACTATATTGTTTGATTGATTGAATCTCCGAATCATCCAATCGTATTACGTTAAATACTTAAATTACCACAGGTTATTTGTTAACGCTACCTAACTTACAATCGTATGGCCGATTTAGGAAAATCATACATTTTAATAAGGAAATTTAGATGAACTTCCCCAAAGGCGATTAGATTCCTCCGCCAGACGTAGCCGAGGATCGGTTTTCGGTCGAAGCCAGCCAAAAATGTGGCAAGTATCCGAAACAACAGCTAAATTCAGGACTCGAAATAGAACTGATATATTCCGTAGAATTTCACGATAATCTAAACAAGACCTTGTCATTTCACAAAGGACCCTTGAATCAATTTTTCGAAAAACTGATCAATAATACTCCGCAAAAGAACTGAGCGAAAGATACTAGGCACTTAGTTCATCGACGGAAACTTTACCTTAGGACTTCTATATATTCGAAAAGGACGCATGTCTACAACGATCGAAGTATCGACAACGTAACTCCCAATAGCTAGTCTGTACAACCAATTATTTCCACAGGGACGATGATGACGACGACGAAGACAACCACCACCGCTAGGCGTACCCGGCTGGCAATAGTACTCGTGTAAGCGATTATCCCGCGCGAATCGTCATCGGCGGGAGATATAGTTCGCGCCAAGAATTCATCTCTTCTTCAGTTAATCTACTCATTCTTCTGCACGTGCACAGAGACCGTGGCCACCCAGCGACACTTACCGACAGGGAACGACCTCTATCACGAATGCGTCACGCTCTTTGAAGACATATGTCCGTCTTCCAATCCGTGTCTTAAACCGTGACAACAATTATCTATAAAAATATCGGCGCCTATCGGTTTCCCATTCAAGCGATCTACTGGCGACGGCAGAATGATTAGTGTGGGAGACCGTCGCGAAGTCGCAGTCACCCTACCTACCTTCCATGACGTCGATATCCTGAGAATTACAACTGAGAAGAGGCGACCGGGATCGACTATCGACAACCACTTTCCCTTTTCACGACAGAAAACGAGACAATAAAACCTAAACTCTTTAACACTACCGACCTTTAGGCGTTGCTCGATTCAAACAGCAATGGCGTCGCTACCGAAGTTCCCTAGGGATTCTGTAACAACAGTTTATCTTCATTTTGCAACTCTCCGTCAGTTACCCTCCGTACCATCCAATACGAGTTATGAAGATTCACCCCTAGCAGCATTCGAACAGCGCTCCCTTCTTGTCACTTTTGGGCGGCAACGGCCACTTGTCGTTGGCCTACAGTTCCTATATCATAGTCTACATAATCAGTGACCTTGACATACATCTAGACAAAGTTGATCTTTCTGATAGCACAACCGTAACACTTCTTCTCGACTCTTTCTCTTTAGTACAGCACATATCTGTGCCCACACACAACAGAGGACACATTCTTTATGTCATCTTCACATCTACGGCGCTCTAGAAATTGTCCGTGTTATTACAGAAGTGTCAATCCAAAACATGACTATCTCCACCCATCCTCTCAGATCACTCTCTCGGATCAGCCTTTCAGCTGATCGGCAAACAATTGAACCCCGTTGCATTCACCCAGGACATACTTGCCACTGAGCTCTTCCAAATACCATCTACTATACATCTCAACCTACGCCTAATCCTGAGCAAGCCTTTTTACTCCACAGTTCCAGACTGCGAGATCTTCTGGCTCGTTCCGCTCCTTTATTTATAATTGTAAAATAACATTCGTTTAAATTGTTTAATCTGTCTGAAGTACCATTATAGCCGGTTATAGAGCAGTGTTTAATCTAGTCCCCCTCTTCTGGGAGGGGAAACCAGGTTTCTGGGGGGACCAGCCAATTTTTCTGACTTTTTCAACTTTCATCCAGACTTTTCAACTTTCATCTTCCAAAAAAGTTGACTTTTTCAACTTTCATCTTCCAAAAAAGTTGATGATTTCAACTTTCATCTTCCAAAAAAGTTGATGACCTTTTTTGTTTAGGCGTCGCCCAATTTTTCCACTTTACCCATAGGAATTAGCCTCTCAAACAACTACACAAGTACCTTACTCACCTCTCCGGGGGGAAAAACCATATATCAACATGTATCCTGGGGGGAGTTTGCCTCCCCACAAGCTCTCAACATTATAATATTGCCGGCCTCTGGGGGAAACATCAATCCTGGGGGGGGAACTTTACCCCCCCCCCCAAAGACGTCTAGATTAAACACAGGGTTATAGAGGATAATAAACGTCGCGCAACACCGCGCACCATCAACATATGACCAAGAGCAGGCTGCCTGTGGTCCGACGGGAATGCTCAAAGTCAAAGAGTTTAAACAGGAGACTCGAAAGGCCGTGTCGTCGTGTGCGAGCAGTCGAAACTCGAGAAGCCTGAATTAAACAAGTCAACCAACGACACGTCTACGAGAACAAGCGTGCCAAATATTTATTCATATGTAGATGACTTGTCGATGCACAGGAACAAGCAAATACACATGCTACATGTGTTCCTTAATGTTAGAGATGACACTGTAGAACTGTAAAATCTCCTTGTCCTCCTCCTCTTCCTCCTCCTCCCCTCCCCTTCTTCCTCCTCCTTCTCCTTCACCTAATCTTACTACTTTTGACCCTGTTACCTCTGACTACTTTGCTGACCTACTGATGAAATCTATATCCAAACACTGATGTGCCTAAATGTCTTATAATTTCTTAACCTTACTTTTTTGCCGTTATCCTAGCTGTCTTTATTAATTTTTTCTCTTTCCATTGGCATACACTCCCCTCTAATAAGGAGGCAGTCAATCGTCTTAGTCTAAATTAGAATGACCTAATGACCTTAATCCCGATCTTCGTCCTCACTACAGGTCTAGCTCAAGTGCTTTCTTCCTATATCTTACCTCTCTGCAAACAACCTACTTCCGCCTCCAGTCTGGATTTAGACAATTCCACTCCGCCGTCCTGAAAGTCTAATACGACTTTGTCCTAGCTGCTAACAAGGGATATCATATGTGACTGCCGTAATACTCATAGATTTCTCAACTGCCTTTTTACTGCGTAAATCACGGGATACGGAAATTTCTCCCCCCGAAGAATCGCCCCCGGAAGATTCGCCCCCGACATTTCGCCACCGGGAAGATTCGCCCCCGGAAGCTGGACTAGCGATGAAAATGTAAATAAGACTAGACGCTAGATTAGCAATAAAAATGTAACTAAGGCTAGAAGCTGGATTAGCGATGAAAATCTTCCGGGGGCGAAAAGTCCTAGAACCGTAAATCACTGATCCTATTTGAAGTCTTGCAACAATCCTTTAGAATCTTTACTATCCTCAACTGGCTTGTGTCCTACCTCTCTCATCACACTCAGCACATTCGCATAAACTTCCTCATATCATCCAAGGTTCTGTATTAAGGCCTCTGCTGTTCATCCTCTATACCTCTGCACTGTCAGCCATTGCCTCTCGTCATAGCATATAAATCCACCTCTCTGCTGATGATGCCCAACTCTGTGTACAGCTGCGACTAAATAAAGTTGCAGATGCTACAAAGAGACTTCGTGCCTACATTGATGCCATCATGCTGTGGAGTCTGTATAAAATTATACGCCTCAAAGTTATCCCTGACAAATCCTAGCTCATCTAGTTTGACTGGCCCTCTAAGCTCCTACAGTGTGCTGAACTCTCACTCTCTACTTCTTCCTCTCTACTCTCCATCATCTACTTTTCGGGATCTTAGAGTCATCCTTGACTCGACACTGCCAACAGCCTCTCTAAAACCTCAGCTAGCTGCAATTTCTCAGGCTTGTTTAGCTAATTCACTTCCGAAGTATCCGACAGCTTCGCTCTACTTCTCCTTAACTTCAGCTTAACTGAAAATACTTAAGGGCCTACATAGCCTTATTCTAACGATACTTAGCTATTACACATAATTTTGTATTCTACATCTTCCTGAATGCACACTACTTCCTCTAACCAGAATAATGCATCAGGCTGGAAGATTGTGTCTTTGAATCTCCTATCGAGACCATGTCACACCTGCTCCTCGTTCTCTACACTTGTTTCCTCTATGTGAGCGCAACTGCTTCAAGCCGGCACTCCTCGTGTACAGAGCACGTGCAGATAATCTGCCATCCTACTTGTCTTTCATGGTCACACCCTGCAACTCTGTCGAAGGCCAGTCCTCTCTTCGATCAGCATATGCTGGTAAGTATGTTGTTCCTGGTAGCCTACACGTCTTGTCTTTAACCGGCGTTCATTCGCTGTTGCCGGTCCCTCCTCCTATAAATCTCCACCTCCTCATGCTCGCAACTTTCCTACCGAGACTATCTTTCGCCATAAACTGAAAACTTACCTCTTCCGGTCTACCTATTGTTGAAAGTCACTAATTAATATTAATTTTCAAGTACATGCGACTGCCCTCCTCCGCTACTGTGTCGCAAGCAATTAAGACCTGTTCTCTTTCGTCCGGGCTTACCTAGGAGCGCGCTTGAATAGGTATTTTGGGGGAAGCTTTATAAGTGCTCTGAATTAATTCAGTAACTATATCAGTGCTGCTGTCCATTGCACTTTGTAAAGCCATTTAGCCCTTTATCTGAATTGATCTTAGAAAACAATGCAGTTGTCATCGGTTCCATGTAACTGTTTGGTGGAGTTGTTTGATATCTTGAGTACTATCTTACGTACTGTCCGAAAACACCCGCCTTAAATTATATTACGCCTTAATTTACCCCTCCTCACATACTGTAATATGGTATGGGCATCAACTTATGACTAGAGGCTAAATAAACTAGTAGTTCAACTAAACTTACTAAAGCGAGCGATTCAGATTGTAGCGGCGAGCGCACAGGAAGCTTCCGTTTTCAACTCTGAAGCTATTAAAATTAAAACAGATTCTGAAGATTTGGACAATGAAGATTGGCCTGTTGATGTACCGCTATGAACATGCTTCCTTACCAGCATGTTTTGTGGGGCTCTTCCAGTCAGGTTCGGAATGCCACTCCTATCCTACAAGAGGCTCCCACAGCTACCGTCCTATCTACATGTACGCCCACTCGAATACAGTTGCTTACCGGTACTCTATAAGATCCACTGGTCCTAAAGTGTGGAATAAGTTTCTCTTGTGTCAGGCATCTATTATAGGCCTATATAGCTTCAAAGACAGACTGCGCACCTTCACCATGAATGAAAATTAAGTTATTCTCTCTCTTGTACCTTATTATATGGCTTTAGTTAAACAATTGTTGTTTAGTTAAGACTCTATATTTCTTGAATAACAATGATTAAATGTAGTTAGAAAGCATCAATGAAGCTGCCATACGTTAAACATTACAGAACCCTGATCTATGTGTCCCAGCTAAGCGGGAACTCGATACCTTTTGGGCACCAAAAAATATAGAGTCTTAACTAAACATAAATAATTTATGTTTAGTTAAATTATTTATGGCCAACAATGTTAACTAACTTTGTACTCTCAGTAAAGCTAGTAAGCCTTGCAAAAGGCAAAAAGGGCTTCATGAAAAGAAGTTTGATTGAAGTTTGAAGTAATGTCCATTCTCTTTTACGAACCGCTTGGCATAGAAAGTGCAATAAGCATAATATAATATATAAAGTGGGTATGATTTCACAGTTTTCATGATTTCTGGGCTACTTACCATCGATTTGAGTAAACGTAAAGCCACAAAGGCAAACCAGGTAAACAAGAGCAATGAGGGTTTTCATTTCCACGACAATCTAGGCTAGTCTTCTTGAAATTGTTCGTCGATGATTTTTCCACTTCAGAACCCCGGCTTTGTCAGTCTGAAACTTAATACACTATAAAATATGGAAGTCATAGCCTTATGAAAATTATTTACAGTTGGAATAAACTAACTGGTGTTGTTCTTTAAAAACTTTGAAAAGCAGCTGCATTGGGACGCCATACAGTTGCAACTCAACTACAGATGTTACAGGTGTCAACATGAATCCATACAAGGAAATTGACACTACCTAAGTGGGTCTTTGCATCGTTGGAATCGTTATCATAATTATTACCATAACATAAACTTTTTATAAACTATTGGCAGAACACTAGCCTATTCCCGGCTATCCAGAAACGCAATGCGAAAAAAACAAGATCCTGTTACGAGAGATCAGAGGGAGAAGCAACTACAAGTAAATGAGTCATAACAGTGTCTACTGAACTGATGAATAAATGAACGAAATAACGAACGATGAAATTGGTAAACAAATAGACAGGTTAACGAAATGAACAAATAAACCAATTAATAGAAGAAGAAATGAATAATTGTATCAAAAGGCATCAACTGATGGTCGCTTCAAATCAATACCACATCCAAAATCTAACTCTGGATGGTGTCTTTCTATCACAGTTTTCGTCTAGGTTAGATAAGGTAATTATAGAGCCCATAAGTAACGAGACCTCAAGGCGTCTACTGTGTTAAGAATTTGGAAGAGGCGAGCTTCAGATGAAGAATTATTACTATATCCACCTGCCCTTCATCTAGACAGTGACGGTCTTCAAAGACAAGGCGCTTTGAGAGTATAAGGTCTCTCAGACAAAACAGTACCCGGATAATAGATGAATTCCATGTGTTACATTCCGGAATAAATCCGGAATGTACTGCTTTCTCTTGAAGGAACTATTTTATAGGTTAGTATAATTACGTAATGTTTGACTGTGGTCACACACTTGGTAGGATTCTAATGCTCCAAGTCTTAGGTATCCTGGGTTTGAAAAAAAACAAATAAAAGAGCACCTTCACCAGAACCTCCGAAAGACTTAGGATAAGTGAGGCAGTGGAGATGCAGTCGGGGAGTCGTTCAGTGATCAGTTGGTCAGACAGGAATGCCAGCAGCTTAGAGTGGGTATTCGCTGGAGAAACAGGCTGACATGTCTAGTGCTAAGCAGGCAATAGGCATTCATCTCGAGAAGTTTGGAATATTCTTGTATACCAATATCGTTGCTATGCCATCATCGACAGTGTCGCTTAGCGTAGATTGAGCAATCGTGTGCAATTAAACAATGTATTCAGCAAGAGACATTGATAGAAAATTCAATAAAGGATTTCAACAGAACAAACTCTCATCTCGTAATAAAGAAATGATTCAATGGAAACTTGGTTACAAGAACAGCCAGCGAATACAATGTAATTTTTCAAATGGAGAACAAGTTATTAATCTCCAATCTCGCGGAAACAACAAATAATGTTTTTAGCCATGAAACGCAAATTGACAACGTAGACCTATAATAATTACTTTCTGTTTGATTTCTGTAGTACATGACAGTTTCTGAAAAAGTATCTTGGTCGTCCTGCGATGAATACATGAAGCGCAGTGTCAAAAATCTTCAGACATTTATTACCCCTACTTCGACAAAACGCCAGAAATACTCACACGGGGTAAAAGTAAGAGGATGTATAATATTGAAACGGTCAAGCATCCAGGATATCAAGAAAACAATAGGAAAACCGATTTAGGTAAATTTACTGGTAACAGGCGTTCTGGTTGAGAATTGTTTATGTCCAGCAGGCGATAGGCTGTTCTCTTTTGATTACCCCATGGCCACTGCTGTTCATCTTCTATATCTCTACACTGCCATACTTCTCGTCATGGCATAGAAATCCACCTGATAATACCCAACCCTTTGTAGATCTGCGACTAAATGAGTTCGCAGATTCTATAAATGATTTCTCGATTGTGTGTATGACCCCAGGCTATGGAGTTTGTCCATACAACACAAACATAACCCTGTAAAATCCGAGTTAATCTGGTTTAACCGTCCCTCTAGGCTCCTACAGTGTATCACTCTATTTCCTTCACTCTACTCTCTCCATCATCTGCTGTTCATGATCTTGCAGTCATCCTTGACTCTCTCTAAAACCTCAAATAGCTGCAATATCTCAGACTTGCTTATTTCACCTCAGAAGGATCCGAGTCATCCGAAAGCTTCGTTCTACTCTGGATTCAGCATCGCTGAAACTCTGATACACAGCCTTATTCTTATGAGACTTTACTACTCCAACCATGTACTCTATGGTCGTCCTGAATGCACACTACTTACCATAGCCAAATAATTCATCAGGCTGCAAGGCGGGCCTTGGACTCTCCTATAGAGGCCATATTGCACCTGCAACTGTCAAAGAGCGCGTGCGCTTCATCGTGGCACTCCTCGTTAGGGTGCTTTGAAAAAACATTTTCTTGAAACGATTATTTCAATAAATTGCCGATAGTTGCCTTTTATACTTTTAGTTAGCATGCATATTTTAGAATTTTTAGGATAAGTCCTTGAGATGCCCCAAGGACACTGAAAAGTTCATGATTTGAAGGTTTCGGAGCACTGTATTTACCGTAATTTGTTGTAGGGCAAACTCTAACTTATGTACAGCTTTAAGGAGTTCTGTTGATCTTTTAGTAGCGAGGGGGCAATTTACTCGAGTTCCTAAAGATGAATAGGAGTTTCTAACTGACCAAAGAACAGCAAGGTTGATGTGTATTATCAATATCGACAAACTTACAGCAAATAGGCCTACGCTTGTTAACAAGCAGAAAAGAAAAGCTAAGCAAGTTCGACGAGTCGAAATATAATCGCGTCATTGTGTGGTGAGAAGGTCGTGGATGTTAATGATGACTCAGTAGATGATTTTGAATCTAGTTTCGATACCAGTAGGTTAAACACTTGTAATCAACCAGATAATGGAACTAAAGATCATATTGTTCAATTTGGTAGTAATCAACTTGTGATGAACCTGAATCGAATGTTATAGTCGAGAGACTTTCATAGTAGAGTACCAACATTAGCTTAAGCCTGTAATCGTTATGGTACTCAGAGAGAGAACACCCACGGTGATGCACGGTGCTATATGTGATCTTGATTTGTCAAATGTTATTGACCAAGATAAAGTTAGACGTGAATGATGAAATAAGAGCAACGAGCTGGAAGACTTGAACAACCTAAGTGATTTACACGGTTATGTTTGATGGTCGAAAAGATAAAACACTACAATACAGAATGTCAAGGAAGGAAATAAGTACTATCGACGAGTTGCTACCGGGAAACACTTGGGCCTATCGTTGGTGAAAGAACCAGGTTCCACTTATGTCGGACATGTAGGCCTATCACCCACGACTGGATCAGCCTTGCAAAATTGTTAACCAAATCGGAGCGTATACTTTAACTACATAATTTATATCGCCAGCATTTGAAGCTCTGCTGACGGTTTGCAACTGCCATGTACAATTGCAATATTCTATTCGCAGTTGTCAACCACCGCAAGTCATTGAATGTTCCATTTTCCAATTCAACGAGCACTGGCCTCTAACGGCCGCGTAATAGTTGTTAAAAACGAAAAAAACTAAATAGGCCTACGGGGAACAACGTCTTTTTTCAAAATAAATAAAAAAAACTATGTAGGAGGAAACAAAAAATAAAATAATTGAACACGTTGTCACATCTTGTAGGCCTCCTGTAATTCAAAATTAAAAATCTTGTTTACACAATTTAATAAGCAAATAACACAATTAATTTTTATTAGTTAGCAGTAAGTAATCTACATCTTAAAAAGTGACGTAATTAGCTGAATACTTGAAAGTACAGAGATATCAGAAAGTAAGTGATATCAGACAAAAATAAATTTAAAAAATTAAAAAAATAACAGACAGTAAATAAATAAATAAAGTTACATACAAAACATAAAGAATGAAAAAACGAGAGAAAAATTAAAAGCGAAAAAACGAGATTTAAAAAAAATAGAAAAAACCCAAAAAATACAGATTTAATTTTTTCGTGTTTCCCTGTTTTTCCCCGATTTTCATTTATTTGAATAAACGACGTTTTTTTGCTTTTTATTTACTTTCTTTCGTTTTGAGCAACGATGATGATAATGATGGTTCAACAGAAGGTTCAGCTTTAGTTCAGATTTATTCAGACTTTCATTCTAATTTTGTCTCCAAATTCTCAATAGTCTCCAGAAACTTCAATTTTTTTATCTTTGGATTCAGATTACTTAAGCAGTCTAATCCCTTTGCGATGTTCTTTGCACTGGTGAGACTAATACGAACGGAGCTGGGACAACTCCGATTGCTCAGAATACCTAGAGCATCAGGCTAAATCTGTGAAATGTTTGTTTATTGTGAAGGTTTGTTTTGGTGATATTTTTTTATAATATAAGGCCTAATGACAGAACGTCCTTTAGTACGACGACTATGCACAATAGACCAATCAAAATATATAAAAAAAACTGGGTTTTGTGAGTTTATTGACATCGAACTCGAGGCACAAATATTGCAGAATGAAGGTAGGCCTACTCCAGCTTGAAATCCAATTTTTTCGGCGCGGACAGACAAAGGGTTTAAATAACAGACACAGCAATCAGACCAGAAAGCAGAACGCTTATTCAGACGACTGTACCATAGTACAAGACAATTAGGTGACTGAATGGAATGCAGCTCATATAATTTCTGCAAGAGAGCAGCAAAGTGTGCAAAACTGGCGCTGAGTTGTAGCTTTTCAGGTTTTGAAATGCTTCGATTTTCAAACAGCAGGTCATCTACCAAATGGTCTTCAGCTCCTAGGGTCATTGCTGACCAACGGAGTAATAGTGGATAGTTCTTACTTGCTTAACATTATTTGGAATAGAAATTATATCCATCTATATCAGGGCTGTAGTGGTAAAATGTGAGGTGAGTATACGCTACCGGTGACCAGCGGCGTCAGTAGGGCTGGTGTGACCCTAACAAAAATTTGAAAAACTTTTTTTAGGAATTCGTCAAGAAAAATTTCAGACTTTTCACAAATTCCCTTAAAATTTTCTGACCTTTTTACGATTTCGTCTCTGAAAAAGTTGACCTTTTTTTAGTCATTCGCCCCTAAAATCCTGTCAAAACCTCTCTTTTTCCTCCAAATTTAATTACTCAGGTCTCTACAGAGGTAAGTATACGCTGTATACCCGAGTATACCCTCGACTACAGCCCTGATCTATATGGTCGTATTGTCTTACCTGGGTGGCATAGTCCTAAAACTGTTAATGCTTCCGAAACGCGCTCAGGTTTTCAGATACTGCAAGCTACAAACAATGAATTGATCGAAATTCTTTAGACACTGATACCCTGGCAAAATATCAAATTACTGTACCTCAAAATACGCAATATATTATTCGAAGCGTTCTGTTTGAAAGTTCTGGCACAATGTCAATCTCCACAAGTTTGCCCACAGTTTTCTTCTGTTACGTGATGAAAACTCGAATATTAGGCTATGGTCAATAATCGCATCAAATCTGCCTAACCCTTAGCTAACCAGCATCCAGTGATATCCAAAAAGTAACTACGTACAGTATTTGCATACTCTTTATACAGAAATCAGCAACTGCTGTGGAAATATGTATGCACTGTTCTGGGTGTTCTCCTGGTCCTTACAGATAACTTATGGAATCTGGCATTTTACAGCAGTCACATGAAAAGTCAGTCTTAATTAAGCGACTGATCTACTTAATGTAATCAAAACTTATTATTCATGTGACGATCAGTGTTCCCTCGATAATCTTGTCAATTAATAAAATAAATTAAAACCTACAGCACAACATTCGCTGCATAGCCCATGATGTAATCCTGCGTACAGGATCTACGTATGTTAATGTTCATTTAGCAGTATTTTTTTTATCACATTAGTCGGATAAGGAAGTTGCTCACGAGTGACACTGTGGCAGTCTGATAATGCTTTGCTTCTCATTTTTCTCTTCTCTGTCTGGGTTCGCTTAAGTTATGGTTTCTCATGTATTGAAGCAACCATCTCTCACTCCTGACGATCTATCAAACTATCGTTCTATCTCTTAATTTCATTTCCAGAAATATACGAAAAAGTAACTGCTAATCGCCCGAGCTTTCAACTTTCTTGCCACAAACTGCACCTTCCTTTCCAATCATCCTATTCCATATACCATCCCACTGAAACTGCATTCTCAACATCCACAATCACATGATCAACTTCAGAGATAAAGGAAAAGCAACTGCTCTCTTTTCTCTTTTAACCAGAACATATCTGCCGCGTCGAACCAAGGTAAGTGAAGCGCTGTTGGTAGAGGAGCCAGTGGAGGACATCCTCATATACGCAGTCACTCGGCCAAACTTGGGGATGCGGCCTACAAGGGGTAGCAGGACGTAGGATTCTGTGCAGGGGCTCAATCCGGCAGGCGGGAGTCCGTCATATATGGTACTGCAGTAGTCCAACCGAGAAACAACAAATGCATGGACAAGCATGGAAGCTGCACCAAAGGACAAAGAACGGGAAATCACCTTGAGCTGCCGCAGGCTTTTTGCAGGTGAGAAGATTTATGTGCCGCGTGAATGTAAGTTGCTGGTCTAGGATGACACCCAAGTCCTGGATCAAGGTCGAGAAAGGAATGTGTGGGAATTGCAAGGCAAGAGAAGACATATCTGTTTTAGAGAGCTGCTTGGAAGTGCCAAGCCAGATAAACTGCGTCTTGGCCGGATTAAGCTGCAGGCGCTTTGCAGACATCCAGGCCTGCAGGGACTCCATGGCATGGGTCATGGCTATTTAGTGTTTACTAATAAAGTTGTGTTATTTGCTAATTAAATTCTGTAAATAAGCGTTTAGTTTAAAATTGCAGTAGGGCCTACAAGATGCGAGAAAGTCAAATTATTTTCTTTTGTCGTTTTTTTCCGTTTTTACCCGTGTTATATTTTTTTAATAAAACGACGTTTTTTCCGTTTTTTATTTTGTTTCTATCGTTTTTAACAACTATGACATAAACTATGATTTTATTAGACCGTCTTCTTTCAAATTGCTTATCCACCATAGGCTGCCTCTCTGTCTTACGTACGTAAGACAGAGAGGATGTTCTCATGGATATTGCAGCGGCTTGTGAAGATCACCGAACTTTCATCATACTCTGACATGCCTCTGAAATCACGTTACTGGTCGTCACACAGTGAGTACAAGCCAGAACAGGGGGCAGAACAATTTGAATTGAGGACGGTTAGAGGTAAAAGGGAAGTCATTGTAACCCTGAGGTTGCTAACAGAGAGAAGCCTTAAGCATGACCAGGACGTTTATGTTTGTTTTGTGGATTACGCGAAAGAATTTCGTAGAGTGAAAAAGAAATAGATGCAAGCACTCATGTGAATTATTTCTCATGTCTTTGAATGCCATCTGCATTTACTTTCTGTCGTATGGGTTATCCAGAGCCAGCGAGATCCGTTCCTTTCTCGTAAACCCTTCCTGAGGGATAACCACTTTGTACATTGACTGCAGTTATCACAAATGTTCGTGTGATTGATTTCTCATAATAAAATGGTGTTTGATTTGATTTGAATTTGAAAAAAAAACGATTGGGAGGGGGAAGGAAGGGACAGAAAGAAGGCTCAAGTTTATCCGATATAAAACGGATCAGTGAAAACTGTGACCTGTTACTAATTGATGTATCAGCGAACATTATCATGTTACATAAGTGACCCGACTCAACGGTACCTTGGTACCTCCTGGGCTCCTTTTGTGACCTTTTACATTTAAGACTAGCCCTACTCACTGTTAATTGCTGATGTTCTTTTGGACCAATAAAATAATTGACTGATTGATTGATTGTTTTCAAATCAATCAATCTTCGCATCAGCTGATATTTCTTTATGAGCATTATAACGTCGAAGATAGAGTCGAATCTTTATTTAGATACTGTAAAGTTTACAGTGTAAACATTCAGTGTATTTCCGATATCAGCTGTGTAAAATTTAATGAAATACAACTCTCTGTATACATGGTTTCAGTAATACACGTTTCGTATACACGGAAGTTGGAAAAACAAGACGAATACGCACTTATTTATAGAATATGAATAATGCGCCCACATTAACATCATCAGTTTGTGACAGTAATTAATAGGCTACTAATAGCTTTTATATATTTTGTCTAGTTGCTTTATTTCCTCTGCTGCTATCCTGATATAATTTTCATCTTAAGATTTAATTTAAAAATAATAACGGAGTGATCATACTCACTGATTATTCTTGCCTATAGGGAGTATAGGCTAACACATTTAGGCTACATGTAAGAAACTAAGTCAGGATCGTCAGACACTTTGCTGCGGGAAACTTAGAACGTAAATATTGAGTTAGGTTAGTAATTAAGCGCTATAGTCTAGTCAGTGATTCGCGTGCTGGAATATATATCGAGAAGACGGGGTTCAAATCCGCGCCATTACAGACATTTATTGAGAAATTTGGGTTTCACTTGCAGCTCTCTAGCCACTTAGCTACTAAGTTATAAAGTGTTAGGATCAAACACTATCAGTGTGAAGATCAGTCAGCGAAGAACAGGTTTGAAAAGCTGTCTTCATTGCCCATGCTATGAAAAATGAAGTCGCTAACACGACATAGACCTAGATGCCTCTAGGCAATTCTTGCTGAACTTTTTCTAGTCACTTTAAGGGCAGAGCAGCAGTATGATCACGGGAAATATATCATATAAGCAGGGGCGTCTACCCCCCCCCCCCTAAGTCATTGGAGCAACTTCCCCTTTCCTCTGTTCTTCCCCTTCCCCTTCCTTCCCCCTAATATGGTGGCACACACACGGACAGATCTCCCCCTATTTTTTGGATGGAGCATTTGCTCCAAGGTTTCTATGGTGTAGACGCCCCTGCATAAGAAAGGCTGTACATAAATAATTTTCGGATATAAAACACCTAACAAAATTAGATTGTCAAGAAAGGTAAAGTTTGAACAACGGTGATGGTCACAAGCTGTTTCAGCGTTTTGGTTCATTTCTTTCGAAATCATGTTCCAGAAGAGTCCATTTCTTTCGGACTCTGGACCAAGTTTTGGTTTACTTCTTTCGGACCCAGATCCATGTATTGGTTCACTTCTTTGGGACCCAGCTCCATGTATCGGTTTCCTTCTTTCGGACCCAGATCCATGTACTGGTTCACTTCTTTCGGACCCAGATCCATGTATTGGTTCACTTCTTTTCTACCCAGATCCATGTATTGGTTCACTTCTTTGGGACCCAGCTCCATGTATTGGTTCCCTTCTTTCGGACCCAGATCCATGTACTGGTTCACTTCTTTTCTACCCAGATCCATGTATTGGTTCACTTCTTTGGGACCCAGCTCCATGTATTGGTTCCATTCTTTCGGACCCAGATCCATGTATTGGTTCCCTTCTTTCGGACCCAGATCCATGTATTGGTTCACTTCTTTGGGACCCAGCTCCATGTATTGGTTCCCTTCTTTCTGACCCAGATCCATGTATTGGTTCCCTTCTTTCGGACCCAGATCCATGTATTGGTTCACTTCTTTTCTACCCAGATCCATGTATTGGCTCACTTCTTTGGGACCCAGCTCCATATATTGGTTCCCTTCTTTCGGACCCAAATCCATGTATTGGTTCACTTCTTTCGGACCCAAATCCATGTATTGGTTCACTTCTTTAGGACTTATATTCAGATATGGATTCACTTCTTTCGAAACCAGGTCTAAATCGGAAATCATATATGTTGTGTTCCAATTCGAATTTTCCAGATACAAGTCGTTATTAACTTCTCGACTGAGATCCGCGTAAATATTAATTGATTCTGATTCCTCCTTTGACTTCGGCATTTTTTCAGACTCAGTTGTGACTGCATCGTAACTGTGGACTTGATGTATGTCCACTTTCCCGTCATTTGTGATTTCATCCAAAGTCAGATCCAAGTTGGGATTCACTTCTTTCGAAACCAGGTCCAAGTATGGATTCACTTCTTTCGAAACCAATTCCAAGTATGGATTCACTTCTTTCGAAACCAATTCCAAGTATGGATTCACTTCCTCCGAAACCAAATCCAAGTATGGATTAACTTCCTTCGAAACCAAATCCAAGTATGGGTTCACTTCCTTCGAAACCAAATCCAAGTCTGGATTCACTTCCTTCGATACCAAATCCAAGTATGGATTCACTTCCTTCGAAACCAAATCCAAGAATGGATTCACTTCCTTCGATACCATATCCAAGTATGGATTCACTTCTTTCGAAAACAAATCCAAGTATGGATTCACTTCCTTCGAATCCAAATCCAAGTCTGGATTCACTTCCTTCGAAAACAAATCCAAGTATGGATTCACTTCCTTCGATACCATATCCAAGTCTGGATTCACTTCCTTCGAAAACAAATCCAAGTATGGATTCACTTCCTTCGATACCATATCCAAGTATGGATTCACTTCTTTCGAAAACAAATCCAAGTATGGATTCACTTCCTTCGAAAACAGATCTAGGTAGGGATTCATGGTGCTTGCTCTTATCGAAGATCCTTCCTTGTTTCCTGCAACTTCTTCTAAAGGAAAGCCAGTTGTATTATGTCCTACATCGTCATAAATTATACTAGGAAGATTCGGCAGTCTCCTGTTTTTCATTCGTCTCTTGAGGTCTGAAATGTAAAGTAATATCAGTAAGAAAGACCAGCAGCCAGAAACATGTCATCGGTAAATAACAGTGGATTTACTCGGTAGACTAGTGGTCAGCACACTGAGCTCTCAGCTCAGAGGTCGGGGATTCAAATATGCGCCACAGCAGAAAAGGTGCTCTACCTTCGTCGAGATGAATTCACCGTACACTGCTTGTTGGAACAGGAATATCAGACCGTAAAGAAGTGCACCGACCCGTCGCCTTCGTATGTAGGCTACAGGCTAAGACTGTGCAGTGTATAGCAGTGACGTAGCCAGTTCTACGACTTTCCGCCCCCCGAAGATTCGCCCCCGGAAGATTCGCCCCCGTCAATCTAGCTTCTAGTCTTAGTTACATTTTCATCATAGATCCCGCTTCTAGTCTTCTAGTTACATTTTCATCGCTAATCCAGCTTCTAGTCTTAGTTACATTTTCATCAATAAATATTAATTTTCGGAGGCGAAACTTCCGGGGGGCGAATCTTCCGGGGGCGATTCTTCCGGGGGCGAAATTTCCGTATCCCGACGTAGCCAGAGTTAAATTCAAGAGGAGGCAACTCCGGGAGACATCCAGGTGTAGTTGGCCCGAAGTATGGGTGCGGAGGTATAACCCACGGCAAATTTTTGAAATATAAAAAGAGCAACTGCCTCCTCTTGCCTCAATGTGGCTACGCCTATGGTGTCTAGTAGGCTTACTTCATATCATTGGCTGCTCCTCGGGTTAGCTTGAACGATTGCTTTCCTTCTCTCTCTTCTATTAGTCCAGTCACTTAACGTTAGAAATCCTTATCATTGTGCATTTAGGTGCTACAAACATAATTTTTTTCTAGAATTTGTAGAGGGATTAAAATAGAAGATAACCTGATATTATAGTGCCAGCGGAATGTTATTTTTAAAATATTTTAACAAGCATTTTTAAAATGTTCGTAATTGGGCTAAGTTTTGACTTGTTTTGGCAAGTTATGCTGACAACGCGGCAGAGGCGCTTATTTTTTTTATAATACTTTGGACTGTAAACACGCGTATTAATGCTTATTTCTGTTAAATAAGTAAAACTAATTGTTTTTTAATGTAAAAAACCTTTAACAGTTGACTGCAGGTTTCAAAATCAATAAAATTGAAAATTTGAATTTTTTATTTTTGTATATTATTTGCTATGTTATCGCACGTAACTTATTTTGCACTTTCAATGTTTACATTAATATCTGTGACTAGGCTAATCGTGTGGCAATCGTGTAGATGTTATATATCTAAAAGTGCTTTTGTTTGCGCATAATGAGTATTTTATCAAAATGCATCCTCTGCAAAAAACACTATAAAGCGCTTCAGTAAATGTTTACGAGTTTCTAGAGCGACCATGTGTCCTCGACCCTGCCCATTTTTCAATGAATTGATCGGGTGAGATCCTTCATGCTGCCCGTTTGAATAGGCGCCACGCCATTTAAGGTCCCCGTGTACGGACCATGCTAGCCCGAGATTTAAATCTCTGAAATAAGCCAGTACATCGGGCTGATCATCAGCAGAGCTGGGAGTTTATGCTAAGATGCAGAAGGCTGGGTGACATTGTTGAATGTCTTCCAAAATACTTTATTTCCAACACAATCTTTTTTCCACGGCCAGCAAAGGATGACACTGTGTCACATCTGCTAAACGCGTGTAGAAAGGGCAAGACTGCGCACTTCTCTGGGCCAATGGCACGTACAATCTGATGGGTTGGTAGGTAACTGAAGCTTTTGCCTGAGGCAAACCAACTCACAATTCGTCAATGCTGAGCCGCTGAACTGCTGCTTTGGCTAACATCAACACATCAGAGTTAACATGTTTGGCAGCCTCTGAGACACACAGAAAAGCCTTGCATCAGCTTCCTCCTGAGTGCAAGGAGCTAGTCCAGTGGTGTCTCTTGGATGGGTACAGAGCACGTTCTTGGTTCCTAGCAGCAGTTTTCCCATATTCGAAAGTGCCTGATTCTTATGTGTAAAGAATTCGTCCAGGTCTCCTTCACGTGTCTGACAGGAGCCGTACAAGGTGGAGAAAAGTGAACAGTGACTCATCACAGATGACAACTGCTACTTTGCTCTTGACTTGTCCCGTATAGGTGAACGACTGAAGATAGGAAAGTTGTTTGATTTGGTCGTGACTGGGTAACAAGACATTCGTTGAGAAATATTTCATACTGCTTTCGTCCAGTTTTCTCGAGGTTGCGCAATGTGGTATCCAGGACAAGTAGGTCATTGCTGTCGTCAGTGAATGGGTTTTCCATCTCCTCGATCACATTGCTGAGAGCCTTGTTGAAAAATGTCACCTTCACCTTCTTTTTGTCTGCTCATGATTTCGAAGATCAGATTCCATTTCTGGTTTCTCTATCGATGCCTAAAACTATTCGATTAGATCTCTGGTCCATCGTCCATCGTCTTAGGGCTTGCGGGTTCCGTGTGAGGCCTACAGCACCTCCGTCACCTTTCACCAGTGATGGGTACTAAACTATTTTTAAAGTTAAACTAAAACTATTTTCCAACTAAAAAAATAGTTTAACTAAAGTTGGCAACTGATTTTGGAAATTAGTTAACTAAACAAGACAAGTGACTTCACCACCACCTGTACTATGTCCTAATGAAAGAAAATGCAGTGGCGTCACTAGAGGGCTGCGGGGGTGCGGACCGCACCGGGTGACACCCTCAGAGGGGGTGACACCCAACATGAGAAAATGAAGAAAGAAATTTGTTGAAGATGAGGTCATCACTTTTTTGGTAATGGCATTATGGTTGGAGACCGGAAAAAGAAGGATGTAACAAGTAAAAAAAGAGGCGAATGACTAAAAAAATGGTCATCAACGTTTTTAGGGTTGAAATCCTAAAAAAGTCATCACTTTTTTTTTAGTGTGACACCATGACTTACCGCACCGGGTGACACCAGCCCTAGTGACGCCACTGAGAAAATGCAATGGGCTGCTTACCATTGGAACTTTGCTTCATACGGACGCGGAGAAAAATTCCGATGAGCAACAGAACGAGACCAACAGCTACGGCTCCTAAAATTATCTCCCACGCTGCCCATGTCTCTTCTCCCTGTTCAACTGCCTCTATAAAATACATACACCGTAAATTAAAATTATAAAAAAAGTCTTTAGATACAATTCCAAAAAGTAGGCATTTGCGCTTTGGTTTTTCTTTACAAGTCTAGGTCTGAGAATTATAAGGTAAGTCCAGCATGTAGGATTTATGAGTCTGTTGTAGCAGGACAAAGATCTTTTCAGAGCTCTATGTCCACCGAAACTTCAGTTTGTAGCTTGATTAGCAGTAGAGATATTTTAAGAATTATTAAGCTCTGTGTTGCATATTACCATCTTTTAGAGAATTATTAAGCTCTATGTCCTACAGGAAATAAGAACGCTGCAATAAGACCACGTGATGTGAATCTAGTCGGGCTCTTTGTCAAGAAAATGGCTGTTCGATCACTAAAGAAATTGAGTGGTAGTGAATTGCCAGCTCTCTTAATTATGTATACTTATACAAGATAATCTTCACTTTATAAAATTGTAGGTGGTATTTATATAGTTTTGATTTATGTGTATTAGTGCACTAGTTTACTATACAAGTCTTAATGATTTTATATCTGACCAATAAAAGTTCAATCTTTAAATTGCACACTTTCTAAGTAGTATAACTTGCCATAACAAGGTTCTATAGCTGCATATTCTTTTTTCCATTAATGTGTGCATATTATTTTTGCCATTAATGTGTATTTTCGAATGTGCATTCATTAATGATCCGTTAAGTCTTACTGAGATATGATAGCATAGCGTCTGGAATAAAAAAAAGTAACTTATAATATATCAACCTTGCGGAGGCTGGTACGTAAGTGTTATCGTGTGATTTTCTCGGCTGTATCCATTGTCGCCAACGCATCTGTATTCTCCGAGGTATTTAGTGCAATTGACAGAACATTCTGGATAAATATTTATTAATAAGGTCTCCGCCAACTGGCTCTTCTTCACATAGACGTAGGGCTGTTCAGAGCGAACTAAGTCACCGAACGGTTTTGTCTTGTACCATCGCACAGTCGGAGGTGTACTAGCATCAGAAGTTGCAGAGCACCGAAAGACTAACTGCATTTTCTTCAGAAAATCTACTGACACTTCATTTGGACCTCTGACCGTCACTTTTGTCTTGACTGGGAAACAGAAATAAATACAATAGGTACTAATAAAAAGATATATCATAACTATAATAAAATAATAACAATTATATTTATTATTATTATTATTATTTTTTACCCTCAGGCTATTATTATTATTATAATAATAATAATTATTACTATTATTATTATTATTATTGATCTGAAATTGTTATATTTCGTTGATCGCTGGAAGCGATTTGGTAAAAGAACCGCTGAAAGCCACAGCATTGAACCGCTGGACAGTCACCGGCAGTTGTTGAAACAAGTAACTGGTCTCTCGGGCTTCGCCTGTGATCTGAGTGAGGTGGCGGCCAATGTCTGCAATGAGAGCAAGGCCTCTGTTGTTGATGGGGCCAAGCGTTTCCATGGCCCATTATTATTATTATTATTATTATTATTATTATTATTATTATTATTATTATTATTATTATTATTATTATTATTATTATTATTATTATTATTATTATTATTATTAATTATTATTATTATTATTATTATTATAGGAAAAAATTATTTAGGAGCAGGTTAATTGTCTGGAGGGTCAGGCCTCGTCTTCATGGTTTGAAGGAAAGGTACCTTTAAAAGAGACAAGGTTGTAGCGTTGAATGTTTATGGACAAACGCTGGAACAGAAAGGTTGATAATATTATTATTATTATTATTATTATTATTACTATTACTATTATTATTATTATGCTTGTTATAAGCTTAAAAATATAACAGTTGTTATTTTCTGTAAAAATTTGATCCTGTAAGTATGCAACATAGAAATTAAATAGACTAGTCGTATAGTGATTAGTTTTAAATTTGTAACTTTTGAATTCGCTACGAAGTCCTAATCAATCTTTCCGTTATTTTAGCCTTTCAAGTGTGGTTTCTCTTATCTACCAACAATTTCTCCTATGATTCAACTCGAAGCGACCATCAGCGATGCATTGAACATTATGATAATGGCGTGATAGAAATCGTTAGAATAGCCCAGTAAAAACATTAAGCTTAACAATAATTTGCAACCAACTACTAACACAGGTGTTTAGTAAGCACACAACTTAGACTTACGAAGAACGTTCACGTATCCTGAAGCAAATGCGTATCCATGAACGTTGCTTGCATTGCACTGAATAACTGTCAGGTCGGTTTTACTCTCTCGGTCCTTGCAATCTCGACAAACATCTCTGATCGTCAGTCGTTTATGGTTGTGGCTGAACTCGTATCTTTTGGGAGTATTGTTAGCTACAAAACGCAAAATGATTTACCATTTTATTTTCAGATAGCATAAAGGGTCATTTCAGATCCGCTTAAAGATTCTTAAAATGATGAATACAAAATCGTACAGATCTTGTCCATATCGTCGGAACGAATTATGCCTCCTTTATAAATATATTTAAAAAATGTTTTTTAAAGTTTCTTACGGTATTCGCAACATTAGCGTAATTGTGATACTCCTAAAAGGTGCTGCATATATAGCCAGACAAATAAACCCCACATTCTGATTACTTGTGCATGTGTTTTATATGGTCTATAAGACTTTGCTCTTCATCTCGTTTATGGTCAATAAACTTGAAGTCGTCGTTTAGAAACAATGGTTATGTTAAAGGGGCCTTTGATTTCACATTAATTTGAAGAAGTTTCTGTCACAAATAATCTAATTTAATTTTTATCTGACCTAATCTAAGGACCTTTATTAAACAGTTATCATTATGCATAAGGCATCAATCGATGGTCACTGCAGGTGATATCGCAGTCAGAAATATCTATGGGTATTTCATTCCAAAAAGAAACGATATTCGTATTGTACATGTCGACTATGCACTAGAGTCAACACTTCGTGCAAACTAATATTGGGTTTATGCTGTTTAGGCCACGGTATCTGTAACAAAATCGTATGCTGGTTCTTTTTAACATCAGTTGAAGGATTAAGCTTCTCGTGAATTTCTGTGAAGTTCTGTGAATTTAAGACAGCAAACTATCAATCCAATCATAAATTGAAAAGAAAGAAGAATCATAGAACCGGTTCAAGACTATGAAAGTCTACATAATAAATAGCTCACTGTCTATTGGAAGTCCATTCTGGAACCAGACGATATTAGCCGCAGGTATGGCGATGGCGTTGCAGTTGAAGGTAACCGACTCCCCTTCAGTTACGTTCACATCGTATGGACCATTCTTTGTGTTCTGAAACCTCGGCACATCTGTATTCAGATTTAAAAGTAACATGTGCTAAAGAAAAGCTTAATCTGTTTCTGTCTATTTGAAAGGAAATTCGCTTTGACACTATGTATGACATGTATTCATGCAAGGAGCACCCATTGTATTCCTTCAATGCAATTCTCATTACAGTAGATTTGATGCGCTTTAGAAATTTCACGAGTAGGCCTATAATGTCGAATTTCGCTGCATAGCCAGCACATAAAAATTACGCGGAGTTTATAGGCCTACGTCTAACGTCTTTCATGACAACTCCATGTAGGTCCTATTTCTCCTGCCGAATGCCGATCAGCCTCAATTTCGTGCAGTCGCCTTTCTACGATTTGACGGTAAAATGATTAGCGAGTTTTAAACTTTAATTTCTTCAATAATAAACAACTGGAGTTAATCGACCTACAAACAGTGATGGGCACTAAACTATTATTTTTTAGTTAAACTAAAACTATTTTCCAACTAAAAAAATATAGTTTAACTAAAGTTGGCAACTAATTTTGAAAAGTAGTTAACTAAACTAAAAAAAAGTAGTTAAACTTTTTCCAACTGTTTACGACAAACATTTTCACACTAACAGAGGTTAAGTGAACTGTAATAATGCAGAGAGCCAATGCCAATTTCACCTTCAAACTATGCAATGTGTACTGTTCTAGCACACAGTTACAGAACTACTGTAAGTAGTGTATGAGTTTGAAAACACAGGCTGTTAATACTAAAAACATGAAGTGTTAATCAAAACGTTTCGCGTTGAGTTGTTGACAGTGTTCAATGTTCATTGGAAAAAATAGTTGCGCACTGCAGATTTTTTTAGTTAAACTTTTTAGTTAGCAACTAAATTTTTTTAGTTAAACTATGGTTTTAACTAAACTATTTTATTTTAGTTAAACTTCATCCTTAACTAAAAAATTTTAGTTAAACTAAAAGTTAGCAACTTTTTAGTTAACTATTGCCCATCACTGCCTACAAAGTGACACTGTTCTCAAAGAGCAGTTCAACGGATCTTTTTCTTCACTCAGAAAGGAAAAGTTCTCAAATCTACGAACTTTTGCTTTAAAACTGTCTGTGTTATTCGCATTCAGTTAAATCTGTGACCACACATTTTCATCTATGGAGGCAAACAAATCCAAGTACCGGTATCTGTTTAACTGATCTAGACGAACTCAATACTGCGAATTGCAACCAGCGCAATTACTCCTGATTATCGGAAACTTGTTGAATGCATGTTCGTAATCGTAATCTCCAAACTTCTAAAGCGCCCACGTCTTAATTCTCGGGGTCAATATCAAGTGTGACCTGAGAGCCACCTCCCATGTTGACGAGGTACTAGGGGCCTGTGCTGGCTCCCTCTACGCTCTCCGAATCTTGAGAGCACATGGATTACGGCCCGAGGCAATGCACGTGGTTGCCGAAGCTACAATGGTTGCTAGACTCCTGTATGCGGCTCCTGCTTGGTGGGGTTTCACCACTGCAGATGACCGGCAGAGACTAGAAAGACTCCTCTCAAGAAGCCGGCGCCTAGGATATCTACAAGATGGCACACTAACAGTGGACGAGCGGGTAGAATTGGCGGAGGTTCGACTGCTCAACGCTGTTGTGTGGAACGAAGCCCACGTCTTAAGAGCCCTCTTCCCGCCAACAAAGTGTCGCCGTCGGGGCCTGCGACCTCGAGCCCACCCATTCGAACTTCCGGACAAGACGATAAAAACTACATCTCACGCATTCTGTATAAAAAAATCTGAGTACAATCCGCAATAACTCAAAACCTTCATATCTTCATTTTTATTATTTTCTATTATCTATCTAGTCTCTTGTTCCTGGTTGCGGTTTGCCAACCAGTTTTGCATAATAAACGAATATACAAACATACTCAAGGCCAAGCGCAGGGCACCAGCCTATTCACGAGCGCTACGTAAAATCAGAGGGGTTTTCCAAAGAGTAGTCCAGAGGAAGTCCAGGTCCGGTTTCTATGGGGCAGGTCGATAGGAGGTAGAGCAGCTGTTAAGGTGGGTGTCGTTTATGGCGAGAACAATTGGAAGGCGGAGGATCGCATGAGTCTGGGCAGGAGTACTTGCAAGGTGAGACTTCAGTTTTGAATGGAATGCCCGATGGGTGAAAGATAGAGGAGCATGAAGAGGATGATGGAGGCCCTAGGGGTTGGAATGATGATGGAAGAACCGATAAACTGCGGAACTCAGAAGGGAGATCGTTCCAGAGGCGTGGTGTTCTGATGAACATGGCACGGTTGGAGAACTTCAGATTAGTGGTGACCGGGGTCGAGAGAGATTGAGATACGACGATGATCGGGTGGAGCGGGTTGCCTGGCTGGTGAAGAGATTGCATGAGATACTTGGGCTGCTCGACCTTAAAACTGCCTCAATCAGTGCTACCTCCATTGTTCATTCAGAGCTTGTTTACTGCAATTCCCTCTTCCTCAACCTTGAATCCACCCAAATCAAACGTCTGCAACATTATCCAAAACTCACCAGCCAGGTCTGTTACTAGAACGCCCAAACATCATCATATCACCCCATCCTCAAATCACTACATTGGTTAAACAAGCGAATCCACTTCAAAGTCCCATAACTAATTTACAACTCCCTACAATATTCCCAGCCCAAGCACCTCCGTGATCTCTTCACCATCCAAGCAACCCACTCCACCCGATCACCTCCTATCTCAATCTTTTTCGACCACCGGTCACTGCTCATCTGTAGCTCTCCAACCGAGCCATATCCAACAGAACACCACGCCTCTGGAACGATATTCCTCTTCAATTGCGCAGATTCTCGGTTCCTCCATCATCATTCCAACCCGTCCTCCATCCTTCTCCTTATGTTCCTCTATCTCCTGGCTTTCCACTTCAAACTGAAGTCTCATATTTTCAAGTACTCCAACCCTTACTCATCTGATCCTCTGCCTTCCAATTCTCGCCCTAAACGACACCATCCTTCACATCTGCTCTGCCTCTTCTCTTGATCTCAACCCCTCCTGGAAACCGGACTCGAACCTCTTTTGGACTACTCTCTGGAAAACCTCCTCAACACTTAGGTCTACAGTCGTATACTGGCGCATCCTGATTGAACCGAGCTTCGGTACTTCTTTCGTTTACTCCTAATTTTCTTCCTTTCAATGGCATCGCTGCATTCATTAGCCGTTACAATTCCATGGTCCTCTGGCACACCAGCTGCGATTTCCGCAACTGAATTGAACGTGTATTTCAGGAATTGTAATCGTTCGACAATAGTTAGTTCAAGAAAAAGAAAAATAATGCACTACATTGACGTTTTTCCAAAGATTTTATATGTTAAATGTCTTACCGCTGGTAGAGGGCAGAAGAAAATATTTTGAGCACTATTTACAGTAACATGCTGGCAACTTTTGATCACTATTAGAAAACGTTTCCTTAAATAAAAATGTTATTGCCATTTTCCCTCCACCCTAATGTCTATACCAGGATATTCAAATAATCATTTATTCAGAACTAGAAATCGTAATCTGTTATCAATCAACTTACCAGGACGACATTCGCCTCATCAGTTGTCTGTTTATACCCATCAGCAAACTACAAAGAATGTACCTTCCATTCTAGTAAATGCCTCTTTCGATAAGTAACTAACACATAATTATGCTAAATTTTTCATTTCAATGTGTCTCACCTCCGACACTTAACTGAACAGTCTGTGTGTTGCGTCCTCTGGTATTTGAGCCAGTGCAGCTGTAGTTTCCTTCGTCCGATGCAGTTAGGCTAGTGATGGTAAGTTCTGTACTAAAATTATTCAGTGTGTATCTTTCATTGCGAAGTGGCCCTGACCAGGAAATCGTTGGTTCCGGACTGAATAGACAGACAAAATGTCAAACACATTTTATATCTTTTAAATTAAGGAAATTCATGAAAATCTCTGAACAAATTTCGCGCTGCAACTTCAGTTACGAATACTTTAGTATGGGCCTTGACTTTGGCTAACAAACCAATTGCGTAGAGTTCGGATCGAACTCTCGCCCAAGACCCCATGATTTTGAACTTCTATACAAGGACAATCACTACTTTATACCTAGAGTTTTGTTCCGACATGTTCCAGGAACTAAATAGGATTCTAACTTTCGTAGACTAATCTAGACTGTTTTTTACTGTAGCATACTCTTTCTGTAAGAAGTTGCGGTTTGTCAACTTTGATTCGTAATAATAGACGAAATTATATATATATATATATATATATATATACATATATATATATATACTCTCTTAGCTGCTAAGCTTACTATGTGACATGTTAACTATAGTGAGATGTGTTTGGACGATATGATTCAGTTCTGTTTATTTTTCTTCCTTTTTGGGTTTAAAACACGACTGTGATTATATAAATAAATAATATGTACAATTGTGTGGACCAATAAACGTTATGTTATGTTATGTTACGTTAATACATATTTATCTAAGTGCCTATATGCAGAAACGCCTAGACGCCTCATGGAGATGTCTCCCTGTTCAGGTAGGCTACTAGGCAATGGCAACTAAGAAACCGATATGGTATTGTGATCAAGCCTGTACTAAAGTACCTCGAATGTAGGTCTATTTTCAAATGACCTTAATACAGCTTTAAAACAGTGGAATAATATTGAAAAACATTTGGTCAATACCTGTGCGCTAATTGATTGACATTAGCATACTATGCTTCTGTTCGCCAGCGTATTACAATAAGAAAATTATTCCTCCATCCAATCCACTTCATGAAATCTCAGAAGTTCTGAGTAGTTATTTCAAACGTAAATACAAATATAGGCCTACACAAATAACTAAGTAACTCTAAGTACTATTTATTTGCGAAATAACTCTACTACGAATTCGCGAAGTTTATTAGAAAACCTGGGTGACCCAAGCTTGGAGATCCTAACCAAGGAGGACACAGATAACCCTTTTAAAGCGGCCCAGTTAGCTACATCGGTAAGAGAGTCGGCTGCGTCACATGCGCCTCTGTGTTAGAGAGCATGCGGTCCGCAGTTCGCTTCCCGAAGGTGGCTTATTTCAGAGACTTAAATCTCGGGCTAGCACGGACCCAACACGGGGGACCTTAAATGGCGTGGCACCCATTCTAACGGACAGCGGTGGTGAAGGATCTCACTCGATCAATTCATTGAAAAATGAGCAGGGTCGAGGCCATATACGGTCACTATAGAAAATCGCGTACATTTAGATTTACATTTAATCAATATCTCTGACCCGGATCCAGTTAGAAATTATTTCGATGATATGCAAAGTGACAGTCCCTATTCCTCAACCCAATCTACCAAATCGATACTCGACTGCTCTCCATTTTCATTATCCATCATGCAGTAAACTCTAGAAGCTTGTTACCAAAACTTGATGAAATAGCTGACTCATTGAATTCTTCTTCTCAGTCTTCCTACTCGCAATAACTGAGACATGGCTGGACGAATCCAATGCCGATTGAATCAAATGCCAGGTTACCAATTCATCCTCCGCTCGAGGGAAACTAAGACTGGTGGTGTGGGACTCCTAATTAAAGATGGAATTTTGTATCAGACAATCGAATTGCCAAGATCAGGGCATTCTCCTTGCCTAAACTTTGAGGGCCTCTTTGTACGTATTACACACAAGGTTGGGACCACTATTGTAGGGATTATATATAGGCCTCCAGAAAAAATAGAGGATTTTTCTGACGAGCTAAACAATATTCTAGACGATGTCAACATTTAATCAAAAGACATTATCCTCCTGGGAAATTTTAATACGGATCTTTTAAAAATAAACACCCACACACCGACTGCTCATCTTTATCACATCTTAACGACCAAACACTTGTTACCTATAATTGTAGCGGGACGCCCTCTAGCGGGCGCGCGCTGCCGTGGGTCTACGTAGGAGGAGGAAACCACATCACCTTGCAGCCCAGCCTTACTACCATAATATATGGGTTGTTTGGCCTGCAGGCGTTCACTACGCCTTACCACGGGTGATTGACTACGTAATTCTATTTCTTCCTCCTGTCCGGGGTCATTTCCGGATCTGGGTCTACCAGGATGTCCTGAGGGTGTCCAGCGGTTCCCGGATGGGGAACGGTTGTCGTCCCTGACGACGCACCAGGGCTCGTTTTTGACCCATCGTCTGAATAAATTATGGTTTCTGCAGATTCGTTAAACAATCTCAATGCCCTGGGGCTAGCTTCTTCTTCTTCTTCTTCTTCTTCTTCTTCTTCTTCTTCTTCTTCTTCTTCTTCTTCTTCTTCTTCTTCTTCTTCTTCTTCTTCTTCTTCTTCTTCTTCTTCTTCTTCTTCTTCTTCTTCTTCTTCTTCTTCTTCTTCTTCTTCTTCTTCTTCTTCTTCTTCTTCTTCTTCTTCTTCTTCTTCTTCTTCTTCTTCTTCTTCTTCTTCTTCTTCTTCTTCTTCTTCTTCTTCTTCTTCTTCTTCTTCTTCTTCTTCTTCTTCTTCTTCTTCTTCTTCTTCTTCTTCTTCTTCTTCTTCTTCTTCTTCTTCTTCTTCTTCTTCTTCTTCTTCTTCTTCTTCTTCTTCTTCTTCTTCTTCTTCTTCTTCTTCTTCTTCTTCTTCTTCTTCTTCTTCTTCTTCTTCTTCTTCTTCTTCTTCTTCTTCTTCTTCTTCTTCTTCTTCTTCTTCTTCTTCTTCTTCTTCTTCTTCTTCTTCTTCTTCTTCTTCTTCTTCTTCTTCTTCTTCTTCTTCTTCTTCTTCTTCTTCTTCTTCTTCTTCTTCTTCTTCTTCTTCTTCTTCTTCTTCTTGCACTGGGGTTCGAACCTCCCTTGACCTCACTGGTTCGTTACCACTGCGTCTCGCCTCTTCTACCATCATCATCAATAGCTCATGGTGTGTTTGAAAGAAACCTGGCAAGAATGTGGGGTCAGCAGATAACAAACTTTGCCACTCTTCCAGATTCAAATCCATATTTGCATTCTTCATTGCTCTAGAACCAGGATATATGGTATTAACACAGTGCTCTCTTAAAATGCCAGAAAGAGTCAACACCTTGTAGTTTGAAGGTCAAATGTGATTTAAACTTTATGACTAATTAAAACAATTAAACTTTATCACAACAGACAGATCTTCCCAAAGACCAGACTTGTGTTACATTGACTGAGCACCTAAATTAATTTATTTCTAATACACACTCTCCGTAAGAGGAACTCTCTTCATCGAACAAGGGGGTCTCTGCTTAACCACTAGGCAACTAAGACAGATGAACATTTCAATAGGTAAACTACCATACAAGAACTTAAATCGCAATTTCAAGGATAACCTCTAGGTAGCAATTTCGTACACTGAAATCGATATTATATTTCGAATTCAAACAAGTTAGTTAGTTTAATAATTTGACGAAATAAAATTGTAAAAGAAAACCCATGTGAAACATCCACGTTGAAAGCTTCCGAACCGTCGTGGAGATCCGAACGGGCGATCGAATTAGACAGACTTTCGATGTAATTTCTCAAAATTTCAAAAATACTCTTCCTCTGACACTTGAGAAACTTCACACTTCCCTCGATTTGAATTTGGTACCGAAATCAACACTTTTACGATATCAAATTTCACAATAAATATTTGGAAACACAGAAAGAGAGACCAACCGACCGCTTCCAGAACTTTCACCCGAGTGCCAAAACACGGTAGGTCACATGACTTCCGATACTAAAAATAGCCAATACCCAGGGATAGTGTTTCCAAATTTAGGTCAAATTGGCATGTAGCCACCTATCGAAGAGCAAGTAAAACATACACGGTAGTGTGTAGTATTACTAAGAAATTAAAATTTATGTAGACGCAGAATCAGATAAATCTACTTAATATGCGCTTAAACGAGGATGAAACATACTATGACAGCCTGTGGTTCGCCACATTATCATCAGCCCTACATGGATAACTGACCAAACCTCTACATTATTGGATAACATGTCACTATTTTGGTCTAAACTCTAAACTAATATACTACTCAATCATCATAGAAGACATCTCTGATCATCTGCCAATTGTCGCATGGTTTGACCATAGCCCCAATAACCTCTGAAATAACCCTCGGACTGACCCCTATAATTCAGTCTCAGATAAAGTAAGAACAATTTTTTGCAGCTGCCAGGTACAACTGATTGGTCCGAAGTTCTGGAAGCATGTTCTGAACTACAAGCTGACAGGGCCTGTGACTTGTTCCTCTCCAACTACATGAAACATTACGACGACTCCTTTCCGATTGTTACTAGAAGTGGTACCTGTAAATAAACTGCTAAGAAAATCATGGATCACTCGAGGCCTAATTAAGTCTAAAAATATAAGAGCACTACATCGAAAGTTAATAAAAAATTCAAACGATTCTGATAAAAAGAAATTTATACTTAATAGAAATAAATTTAAGAAAGTTAAACTTCAAGCTGAAAAAATGAACCTAATCTATACCATACGTTCCACCCACATTAAAGGCGCTGATGGAAATGAACCGACAACAGCCCTTTTATTTTCACAAAAAATTGCTTCCCTGTTATCTGAAATTGCTAATTGCTCCTTTGCTACAAGAAACTTCCCCTCGGCATTTAAAACTGCTAAAGTTGCCACTATATAAAAAAGAACCTACGGAAGAAATATCTAATTATCAACCAATATCTGCCCTGCCTTGTTATAAAATATTTGAAAAGTTAATGTATGCCCGTCTGAACACTTTAATAACAAAAGAAAAATATCATTTCCATCACAAAACGCGTTTCAACAAGGCCATTCCACATAGATATGCCTTTGTTATCGTTATGGGATAGAATCTCAAATGCAATTCAGAATAATAGGCCTACATATTCCATTGGAATTTTCTTCGACGTTTCCAAAGCTTTCATTTCGTGAATCATTAATACAAATGCTTAGTACATACGGAGTCAGAAGTTTTCAACTAAATTGGTTCCTAGGCAAATTTAAGAATCGTTCTCAATTATTTGTCTCAGTTAATGACTTTATCTCAGATCTTGGACCTTTATATATATATATTGACTTCGAAGTTCCTCAAGGGTCAAATCTTGGCTCGCGTCTTGTTTTAATTTACATTAACGATCTACGTAATGTGTCACCGTCTATGTATTTTGTTCTATTTGCTGACGACATCAACATCTTTTACGCCCACAAATGCTTAGACACCTTATTGCAGAACGTTAATTCCGAACTCCACCTAGTAGTCGACTGGTTTCGATCTAGTAAATTAACTATTAACTTAGATAAGACGAATTATATTATTTAGATCTCATAAGAAATATTGTCCCTCTGCAAATCTCCACTTGCTCATCGATGGGACCTCAATTACTCAAGTAACTTATAGGCCTACTAGATTCTTAGACACTTTCATTGACCAACATCTAAATTTGAAGCAACACATAAAACGTATCTCTAATAAAATGGCTAAGACTATTGGTATACTCTGTCGTTCGTCTAAACTTATTCCTCTTTCTATTCGGTATCCACTTTATTATACTCTTGTTTATCCTTACTTAACCCATTGTAATTTAATTTGGACCTCCACATACAAATCTAATCTCAATAAATTAGTCATCCTCCAAAGAGGCTGTACAATTGATTATCAATGTCCCCTATATTGAACATACTGCCTAGCACTTCCGCGACCTCGGCTTACTTTAAATAGATCAAATCAGGAGCATGCAAATAGGGGAGTTTATGTAACGCTATGATCATGATTCAGTTTTTTTTACCACACATCCTCAATAACGTATTTAACCCTGCTCTGGATCGCAACCCCTACCAAAGTAGAAACCTATCTGTCTTATGTTCCTCCTTACGCACGCACCAACACACGTTTATTTTTTTATTTAATGTACCGGACCCCATTTATGGAATTCATTAGCACCAATTTATTAGTATCGGCTGACATTCTCATTTCATCATGATGCTGCATAAATAGAAACAGTGCAAAATTTTATGTTTATTTTCCTAAAATAACTTAATAATAATTTTAGGATAAATGAATGCTTTGATTAACTTTTGTTAATGGAGTGGAAGAGAAGGATCCGAGTGGCTGACCACTCTCCAAAGAGGGATTAATTCGAGCCTGAAGGGAAAGAAGAAGAAGAAGAAGACCCCATTTATGGAATTAGCTTCCATTACACATTCGTAGACAACAAAATGTCACTTGTTTCAAAATTCATCTCCGTCTGTTCATAAAAGACGCACATAGGCCTATATGTACATACGTTACTAAAGTCTTGTCAGGTGCTCCATCGGAGCCAATGGAGCCTTTAGTCAACTTTTTCGTAGTTAAGAGCTTTTCCTATTATTTACTCGTTTATATATATAATTTGTGTGTGGTATCCGTGCTATTAGGCCGTCTGCATGATTCTAATTTCACACGGGGTCCTGGCAAGCGGGGTTTCTAACCCCTTTCGGTTCCATGTGTAACCAGGTATACTAACGTTTTTGCAGTTCCTGTCAATTTGTTTCTTTGAAAATGTGGTTAACAAACAAAAATTGAATTGAACATACACAAACATACATATATGCATGCATACACAAGTTTGTTTAAAACTTGTCAATTTACGCGGACTTACTTTCCGTAGAAGAAGCATCTGAGTGTTATGTTTTTTCCTGTGAGAACAGCAGCTTGTGCTGATGAGGAAAATGCTAAAGTTGGAGCAAACTGACTGATGTTGCCTTCAGGATCTGTAACATGTTAACAGCACCAAACACAACGAGAGGCATGTAGTCAATAAATAAAGGTCAGTTTTCTTCATGCTGAAAAAGGCTTACTTAAAAATCACTTATTAGTCAGTTTGAATTGACTCATTTCTTTCTAAATAATCTTACTTCTTGTCGCCGTTAGTTGCGTAGAATCTCCCAAATATGACAAATCCAGGAAAGAATTGTAACCAATGCTGGTGTAAAGTCTTCCATCCTCCGGAATAGCATAAGTAAAGTGAAGATCTCCTGAAATAAGAAGAACACAATTTTTATAGTTGAATTTCAGCGTTTAATCAATGAAAACCGATCATATAAAATCTCCAAAATTCAGTTGTTTATTTCACTTAAAGCCCATGAACAAGTTGCAATGCGTGCATTATCCATTGCAAAACAATGCATTGGGTCGGCATCTAATCAACGAAACATCGGTATATAAAAACAGACAACTGTATAAGCATTGCTTCCGGTCGGTCAACTAAGTAACCCCAGATGACGATCAATCCCAATGAGTGATTTCTCTTAGAAAGCTACCTCTCCTTATAGTTGGTGGGAGTCGCACTGAAAACATTACAGCATTCTAAATCTTAGTGAGACTGTAACCAACTCTTTCTGCCCCATGTTTGACACCGAATAGACTAAGATTGTGACGAAAAAAGGCTCAGAAATGTCCAGTCATCGATGCAGAATGACATACTCGAAAGAATGATCACGCAGGATTAACAACCAAAATCCAGTCTATGTAGGAGCAGTAGACAAGTACTCTTCAGAAAACAAACTCTCTGAGCGGTTTAATGATGAATTATTTTAAGTACGAATATGAGACCAAGTTCAACTTAACCATTCTCTGCGAATTGCTTCCTTGATGTCATCAATAGAAATGGGTCATCTGCGTCAATTCTAGGTGATGTGATCCAACCCTCCAAACGTTCCGGGAAACTTCTGCGTCGATGTGCCTGAATGTAAAATGGCATTCCTTCGACAACTGTTTTCTCAAAAACAGTGACTTCCGTGGAGTTAATAAATGCCATCCGAATATCTATCGCGTCTGAGAGAGCTGTGCCATATTGATTCTTAGCAAAACACTGATAGTATCCTTCATCCGTCTCTGTTGCTCTGTGTATTTTTAATGTACCATCTGATTCTTTACGGATATTTGACAGATTTGTGTTTAACCCAAACCCGTTCTTCTTCCATTCATATCTGCAAATAAATCAAGTATTTTTATTAGTTTTAGATAATGTAACTCTGAACAAAGGAAGCCAACAGGCCTATCACTGTACTACATGGTATTAATGATTGAGTTTCATTTGCATTCAGCAACTGTCAGGAGAGAGTTGATTTGACGAGTTGCTTGATGGCCGCCCAAAATAATATACGCAATTAACTATGCAAAAATCTTTTAACTTACCTTACAGTTGGTGTTCCCTCAGCTCTGCACTTTAGTGTAACACTTTCGTCCTCGCGGTAGATGATGATATTTCTCTCAGGACCTCTCCTTATAGTTGGTGGGAGTCGCACTGAAAACATTACAGCATTCTAAATCTTAGTGAGACTTTAACCAACTCTTTCTGCGCCATGTTTGACACCAAATAGAATAAGATGGTGACGAAAAAAGGCTCAGAAATGTCCAGTCATCGATGCAGAATGACTTACTCGAAAGAATGATCACGCAGGATTAACAACCAAATTCCAGTCTATGTAGGAGCAGTAGACAACTATAATTTTGAACATCCTATAGCTAAACCTTACCATAACCATAACCATAAATTTTATTACCTCATATAAAATAAAATGCAGTAACATAACATTTTACACTGAACATTTAACAGAAAACAGATGAATTAATTAATCTCCAGTGGAAGTAAAGGGAGAGAAACCCTTAAGGGACCTTGGTCCCGCTATCAGGGTTACCCTTGTACATGAAAAAAATAGTGGCAACTGGCATAACATTGTAATATTAGACATTTTGGACTTAACTAGTTAACTAAACATCGAAGTAATATCACATCAGATGTCAGCATCAAAACCTAGTGCGCATTCATGGCAGTAATTTGTTAGTAAAATGTAGATGGGGAGGGCTGAGGAACTGCTACTAGGTACTCACGGAGCTTTCTCTTAAAAATTAAAATATTAGGTAGATTTCTTATGGTGACAGGAATATTATTCCAAGTCCTCGGGCCAGCACTTTTTATTGAGAACATTCGGGTGTTAGTTCTAGCAGGTGCTGTTCTATAATTGGCAGATGTCCTGACACAGTAGGGATTTATTTTGGATGTCAAAGTGAAGAAGTCATTGAATGCTGCAGGGAGAAGATTGTGCATATACTTAAACATGAATTCAGAGGTCTGTTGGATTCTAATCTGTTCAATTGGTAAAATTTTTAGACTTTGTAATGCAGCCTGGGAGGAAATGGGACCGGATTTTCTTGTTATAATTCTAGCAGCCCTCTTTTGCAATGAAGTTAATCTAAGCAAGTGAGTTGAGTAATTTGAGGCCCAGACTATGTTGCAATATGAGAGATAAGGGTGAATTAAAGAATAATATAGGTTCAGTTTAATATGGGTTGGTAATAAGTAGGCAATACGGGCTAATACACCCACACTTTTCGCAATTCTTTTAGAGATATTCTCAATATGTACTTTCCATGTAAGGAATTGGTCCACAAATACTCCCAGAAATTTGACCGAGGTTGCTTGTGGTATATGGTTGTTGTCCATAATGAGTGCTTCCCTAGTTTCTGGGATATGTTTACGATGCGAGCAAAATAGAATGTAGTTTGTCTTTTTTATATTCAATGACAATTTGTTGACTCTGAACCAGTCAATGACTTTTGTTAGCTCTTCGTTCATTAATTGAAAGAGTTGTTGGTATGATTTGTGAGAAGCAAAAATGTTCGTATCATCGGCGAAAAGCACAAAACGCAGGATTGGTGAAGCATTTGGGAGGTCATTAATAAAAATTAAGAAAAGGAGGGGTCCAAGAATTGATCCTTGTGGTACACCAAATTTATTTAATTTTAATTTTGATAGGGAGCCATTGCATAGGACCTGTTGTTTCCTATCATCGAGGTAGCTTTTGAACCAATCCTGTGCAATACCACGTATTCCAATATTTTGAAGTTTATTAAGGAGTATTTCATGATTGACCGTATCGAATGCTTTTGCAATATCGATGAAAACACCTAGTGCATATTCGCCACGGTCAATAACAGATGAGATGTTATCCTGGATACTCAAAAGTGACATAGCAGTTGAATGACCGGGCTGAAAACCATGTTGAGAAATATGTCAGATGTTTTTTTTATTAACATAGTCAAATAGACGAATAAACATGACTTTTTCAAGGAATTTGGAGAAAAATGGTAGAATAGAGATTGGTCTGTAGTTGGTCAGTTCTTCTTCTGGGCCTTGTTTGTGGATTGGTGTGACTTTAGCTATTTTCAGGCTTGAGGGAACTATTCCTGTGGACAGAGAGCAGTTAATGATGGCTGATAAGGGAGCAGCAATGTGTTTGAATACAGGAAAAACAACAGATGGGTCGATCTCATCGAAGCCTGTGCTGTGAGAGACTTTTATAGTATGACTAAGTGAGATTAGTTCATCCGGGGAGGTGGGGTAAATAGCAAAAGAGGTTGGTAATTGTGGACTGAGATAAGTATAGATAGTGTTATTGGACACAGGTATTTTCTCAATGAGATCCTGAGCAATATTCGTAAAATAGTTGTTAAATTTCTCAGATATAACATCAGCATTTGTTATGTCATTACCATTTAAGCATAAGTAACTGATAATTTTTTTCTTATCCTTAGAGTTAACTAAAGTTCTTATGATCTGCCATGTTTTTTTAAGATCGTGACTGTGTTTAAGAAATTCTGATTCATAATAATTTCTTTCAGCTTTGGTGCAGACCGTTTTAAATTTGTTTCGATAAGTAGTGAATTTACATTTATTTTCAGGAGTTGGATTTTTGATATATTTCATATACAATTTGTTTTTTTTTTACATGATTTGAGTAAGCCGAGTGTCATCCAAGGGTTTTTGATCTTATTATGTGCTTTTGTTTGCTTATGTTTTAGGGGAAAAGCAGTGTTATAAGCTTCCTGGAATAATGAAAGGAAGAGGTCATAAGAAGCGTCAGGGTCATTTTTGGTGCAGGATTCTAATACAATGGACCAATCAATTTTGGATAATAAATTTTTAAACTGTTCACAGTTGGATGCATTAAAGTTTCGAGTTTTCGAGTTCCAAGTATTCTCTCCCTGTATGGGAATTTGATTGATTCTCACCAAAATTGGAAGATGGTCGGATATATCCGATGCAAGTATGTACGAGTCAACAATTTTTGAGGTTGCATTAGAGAAAACATTATCGATTAAGGTCGAGGAAGTTGGGGTAATTCTTGTTGGTTGTGTAATGGAGGGTAAAAAAATGGTAAGCAGACAATATTTAAAAAATCTGCAGTTAGGGCATGACCTTGAGCTTTTAATAAATCTATATTAAAATCTCCCATGAGATATATATCTTTAACTTTTAGTGTTAAGGTGGATAATAGTTGCCCAATTTCTTCATTAAAAGCAACCACGTTGTGACCTGGAGGTCTATAAACTGTGCCAACAACAAAATAAGAACCGTGTGGTAAAGGGAATTTAATTAATAGAGCCTCATAGGTGCGATGCGAGCGACAATTGGGGGGCATTTCCATTATACTGAATCCGAGGTGGTCTTTTATGGCAAACCCTATGCCCCCTCCTCGGCCAGAGCTTCTTGGCTCATGGATGAATTTATATCCTGCAATTTGAATTAAGTCAGTTGTGGATTCATCAAGCCAGGTTTCGGTGAGTGCAAGAATATCAACCGATAGCTGGTGCGTGAGCTGAGCAATTGATGAAACCTTTGAAGCGATGCTTCGACAGTTGATATGCATAAGTTTTATCAAGTGTCTCCCTGCAGAGAGAACAGGTTCTAAGTCTACAGAAGTACTATATTTAGAGACTAGAGGGCGCGTTATATAATAGTTGTCGTCTGGGTCCAAGTCGTAGTTGTGAGTTAATGGTCGATTTTCTTGCACTTCTGTATATATCTCAAGCCTAGGTCCCTTCGAAGTTGGTAGCATTATTTCAAACCTTTTAAGTTGGTAGCCCTATTTCAAACCTTTGAAGTTGGTAGCCCTATTTCAACTGGTGGCTGGTTAAATGTATTGTGAATATTATATAGCTCCCATTTAAAATAAACTGTTAAGAGACGCTTTCGGTGTGACAGTTTGGAAGACTTAGAAATTATTGGACAGTCAGCTGTGACGTTTACGGTTTTAGAGTCGGGCTCCTGATAAAATCTTGTCATTTTTACCAGGTAAATAGTAGGATGAAAGATTACGGTTACAGAAGCACCGGTGAATGAACTGGTTTATCTGAGCAGAATTTCAGCTGTTCATCGAGGTTAAGTTATTTGCGACCCTTCAAGGAGATAAAATTAGAAAAAGCCATCTTGTTGGATATTATATTTGCACGTTTGTTTGCGTGTTTATGTGTCTTTCTTGTATAGGATGCCTAGCAAAAACCGACTTAAGCTTCTCGGTCTTTATTACTTTATTATGCTTAGCGATTAGCGCAAGCAGTTGATGCCATATTGTTGAATCTTGATTTTGTTTTGTAAGTCCGGTATCGCTCTGCTGTGTCTCTTGTCTATACAAGAACTTCATTATGACTGCCTCATAATATTGATTGCTTTTATATTTCTACATTAAGTTTCTACATTGTTCGTGTTTCTGCTACTTGCCAGATCCGGTGGAGACAACTCTATCGCTGATTTACCATGAATCACTGCGATCTGGTTTATTTGTGAACTTGGCTCAGGCCCAGTCATTTTTTTCTGGTTCCTGGTGCTGTTCGTCCGGTTCGACTATATTTTCTGTTGCTATATGTAGTGCAAATAACAATATTTCCATACTCTTCTTGTTGCAGATTTGTGTAGTTGATTTTCAACTATGTGTCGTAGATTAACATAACATAACATAACAAGGGTTTTAAGTGTTTCAGAAGACGTGTAGTCTGTGTTAGAACCACTGCAAATTTACCTCGAACTCTTAATTGCCCAATTTTCCTAGCTTCTTCTTAAAAGCTGTTATAGTGTCCGCTGAGACAGTACTATCGTCCAAACCATTCCACAGGTCTACAACTCTTGCACTAAAGAATTTCTGCCCTAATGTTCCCTTCGGCCTCTTAAATAATTTATACCTGTGTCCCCGAGTTGCCTTGTTCGGTGCTAATTCAAAGAACCTCTCCCACTGCAGTGCTTCCTTTCCAGTGTTAATCTTATAAGCTTCAATCAGATCTCCTCTGCTCCTCCTTTTCTCCAATGTTGTTAGTCCACACCAAGATTGTCTTGGTTTCTGGCTCTGTTGCCAGGTTTCTCTTGACTGGTGACATTGAAATAAACCCAATTTCGATTAGATTTCAGAGTGTGGGTATTGGCTCATTAAATATTTGTTCTCTTCGAAAAAATGCTGCAGTTTTACATAATTTGTACATATAGGCCTACTTCTCTAAATGAGACCTGCAGGGTGCAATCAGGATTCATTTTTCATCTGATCTCGCCAACCCTTTTTTCTGAATGACCCTCAGTCCAGTGGTAAAGGTTTTGGCTTTACTTTTCAAATCATATATCCCACCGCATAAGTTAACTTTGTTTATTCCCGCACCCAAGTCTATTAAGTCTGGCTGCCACTCTCAATTCTGGTAACAAGTAAGTATTGCTATTTGTCGTCTACCAACCTTCTCTTTGATTGAATTTCGTGTGAATTTCAGTCATTATTTGAGTAATTGATTTCCTATCCATCCAAACTAGCTATTATGAGCGACTTTAATATACATATAGATATAGCTAATCACTGCTCTTTGGCATTGCTTGATATGTTAGAAGGGTTTGACATGCAATATTTAACTACCTTTCCTATGCTTGATAAGGGTCTCACCTTGGAGATCTTGAAAGCTCGTTCTGATTCTAAATCACTTCAACCTGTTACTTGTGTAGAGTCATACTTTTTCATGTCATGTTGCCATTTTCTCGTAATTTCATTTCCCATTAAAACCGCCATCAAATTAAACAATCTTTAAGTTTCGCCTCTGCCATAAAATTTATTTAAATTAGTATAAGAATAATAATATAATCTTGGCATCTCCACCAACAATAGCAAACGTGAATCATTGGACATATAGGTAGATCAAGGGCTGTGGCTAACTGAACTCCACGTCTGTTGCTGATCTCATTCACATAGGTATTTCATACTGATAATCAACGGAGGACCTCGATGACATATTCTGTGCTCGAGCTATTCCTGGTATTAGACTGCGCGAGAAGATCAAGAACTGTACAACGATTCAACCCTGATGAACAAGTTGATGATACTTTAGCATTTTGAAGAAATGGCAAGTTCCCATTACTGGAACCTCCTGCTAAGAATGTCCTCACTCAGAGCGCCTTCGCAGTACCAGTTGAGAACATGGAGCTGCTATTTGGCTCTCATTCACCCATGACAATTATAAACTGTAGCCTACTTTAATTTAACCAGCACATAAATGATTGCAGTGTGCTAAAGTTAAACTCTTTAGATCTTTTGAAATTGGTTTCGTTACTGTTAGGTTTTATGTTTATAGAGTTATTTGTAGTGGACTTGTTAAATTGCTCAACTGCTGCTAACTGCTAACTGGATTTATCAATATTGAGCGGATTGCAGGCTTATTTTTACAAGCGCTGCAGTGCCGCCTTGGACTAAGTCGTGTGTTTTTCCTTTTATAAACATTCAAATGCGTCTGTCACCGTTCATAAATTCACATTAGGCCTAACATTTCACAGTCATCGGTCTGTCCCCTGTCAGTATGTCCAAATGGAGCGGAGCCCATGTAAGACCCATATTCCCACATTTTACCCGTATAGAGCCCATATGGATCCCATTAATGCCCACGGAAATGATGACATGGTCAGCACAGCATGCCCTAAAGTGCATTATATCGTTGGGTACCTGATTACTTGAGAAGTCAATATCAAGTCGCTGAGTCAGTCGATAAGTCTAAGAGACTTTGTCAGTCGATAAGTATGCGACTTAGTCGACTGAGTCGCTAAGTCAGTCGCTAACTCATCAAGTCAGTCGGTAGCGACTGACTCCGGGTACTACAAGAGATGCTTTGTGCTGAAAAGGGCCTTGTGCATTACAATTGCAAATGCATATTAAAATTGTGTCAAGCTTAATGAAAATGACAGCCAACTGAAATACTAATTGAGGACTGTAATTACGATATACTTCCTGTAGCGAAATGTTAATAAATCGCTAATGCATCCTTCCAAATATTATGCAATATTTTAATTTACAAATGAAAACAAGTTATATTGTCAGAGAAGACTTACCATCGAATTGAGTAGAAACATTGTGACAAATGCAAGACACGCTTAGGAGAATAACGAAGCCTTTCATTTCACTGCTTTTTATTTCCACACTTTGATGAGTTTTCTGGAAGCATATTGAAACAGCAACTACATAAGTACAAGTGCGTTGATGATAATCCTTACAAAGTCAGGGACTTCAGAGGCTGTAATGCCTGAGTCTGCTTAATCCAGATTACAGGACATGTTCCATCCAGAGGTTATACATACATCACATTCGAACCTATTGGCTCACTATTTTCATTACTCTACTTATTACTAAAGTTTTTAACGGGCGCAGTTACGCAGAAATGCGAATCTCAGGCGCAATTCGTCATTCAACAGGTGAAGAGCTTTTACACATATCCAGCTGTTGAAAAGTCGATCAGAAATAATGGGTTTCGATGTCTACTTGAAGGAAGAAAAAGAGTTTGAGCATCGGAGAAACATTAATAGTCGAATCCATTCATTGGGGCAGTACTGGAAATGCACGAAAGTCCTGGACAGCTTAACCAAAAGACCCACACCTGATAGTCGCCGACTACGGGTAGGTATATAAAGAGGTACTAATTATTCAATGTAGGTAAAAGTGATTATTTTATGGTTGCATAGGTCCGACAGGGGCAGGAATAGTAAAGGAAGACAATGCAGTTGCTCGGGCAAGATTGAAGATTTTATACAAGAATAATCACGCAACATCTTCTCTTACAACACGGATCAGAGAATGTTGGACACGTTTGAGACATACATGCAAAACTGAGGTGAAAGCAGACAAGAGAGGAGGCTAAGGTGTATCATAGGCCTATCATACTAAAGTAAAGGCTATGGGATACGGTACCACTTAGGTTTATTATACTTTTGTAGGCCTATAATCTTTCTTACACCAGTCGCCAGAACTAACCCAGATCATTGTATACTCTGTCATTGCTGGAAAAACAGAGTAACATTAACTTCGAATTTTTTGGTTTCTTAAATAATGCTCAGCTTAGGCGAGTGACAAATGCTCAAGCGTTGAGACGTAGTTCCACGTAAACCATCGAAACACAGAACAAAGTGCCGAAAAATATGCTTAGTCCGATCATTAGCTACGATAAGGAGCATCTGCCTAGAGAGAATTGAAATCAAACCCGTTATGCAATCTTTTGATACACAACCGAATACTTGCATAAATTAATACTTGAAGGATGGCTAGTTGAGTCGTCTGAAGGAAGTTTATTTCGCACGATTTCCAAGGCAACTGGTTAAATATAAAGTAATAAATGCAAAAAAATGAAAATCTAGAACAAAACGAACAGTTGGTAAGCAAATTATACTTACAATTTAGTCTCTTCTAGTTTAGTCGTAAATAAGGTTACGACACGTATCATAAAACAACAGCCGAGTGTAATCTCTTTTTAAATCCTAGTGATTAGTACAAACATTATAATTACAGCAATTAACTCACACCGTCACGTGTCTCAAATCAGGCAGAATATTCATTTCAACGTCCGTCATAGTTGCATACTAATGTAATGTAGTTCCTATAATAAATAGTCAATATGTAACCTACGCATACATGCAGTCATGCAAACATGCATGAATGCATGCATAGTGAAAGTATGTAGGCTATGCCAATTTATATGTATATATTTAGATGTATGTATGTATGTATGCATATTAGTACATATATAGATACATGAATACATACATAGTATGTACGTATTCATGTAGCTCTGTATGTACAACTATAATTTTGCATGTATGACAGAGGAATGTCCGGACGCAGCAACTTCTCCCATCAGCGAGGGGCTGCTTAGTTTTGGGCTTAGGGCGCTGCGAGCCTCCACCCGTCGACGCTCCTCTTTACATTCCACGCTACGTAAGCCTAGTTCAGAAACTCCGAACATCGTGTCTACCATCAGCTTTGGATGGGAATTCGTCGCTTGAGCCTTGCGTGTCTGCGGGACCTTGCAGTGCACTATTCCCATGTAGAGTAACTGATTTTCATAGTGACTTTAACGTCAGCTAAGTTGGCTAGCCAACGCTTTTGTGAAGTACCTAAAAGACGCTGCAATAAGTGTTCACATGCATACATTATACGCATGTACAATGTATGCATGTGAACACTTACTGCAGCGTATACATACATATCTCTCTTCTTGCACTCTTCGATGTCAGTGGTGCCTTTGACTTGGGCGACCATGCCATCCTCCTCAATATCCTTTAATGGCTGGCTTCCTACTGGTGTGACAGCTCCTCTTTTGTTGTTTACTGTTCGACCAGGTCCCTCTGGACCCCATGTCAGTTGTGGCCTTCCTCAGGGATCCGTCTTGGACCCTCCTCTATATCATCCTCACCTCTGATCTCAGTCGTCTTCTTGCCATCTGGTCTTTGTCCAACCAGTTATATGCTGACGACATACAGGCTTACACCCATTGCTTTCCCTCTCACGCCGCTGCTGCAGACCGCCTCATGTGCCATTTCAGCGACTCCTTGACTGCCTGGATGTCTTCCAACCGCCTTCGCTTGAATCCCTCTAAGACTCAATACGTCTGGCTGTGCATCCATAGGCAGCTTGCTAAGATTGATCACTCTAGTCTTACCTCTGAGTTAACCATATTGTCTTTTCCACCTCCGTCAGAGATCTTGGTGTCATCTTGGATTCAGAACTCAACCTCTCTCCGCATATCTCGCAGTTGATCCGCGCTTGCTACTTTCAGCTGCGTTAGCTTCGCATGCTTCCCGCTCTCTTGCCCCCAATCTGCTGCTACTCTCTTTTATGCGTTCATTACCAGTCGGCTTGACTACTGCTGCTTTGGCTTCCTCTCACTCGACTAAGCTGCCTCGATCGCGTGCTGCGTTCCGCTGTGGGCTTGGTCGGGCGCATTCTGAAATTTGGCCATGTATCTGAATAGATGCGGGACGTCCTCCGCTGGGATACACTCTCGCAACGTATTGTCTACCGGACTGCCTCCATTGTCTGGTAATGTTAGCTTGGCCGTGCTCCTTCTGCGTCAGCTCTATTCTCGTGCCTGTGTCCCACCTGGTCACAGCTCTCTTCCTTCTGCCACCCGTGGTGATGTCTCTGTTCCTTTCGCACGCAACCGCTACTATGGAGCACCGTGCTTTTTCAAGGATCTCAAGTTTCACAGAGAAATGTTTATATTTAACCAAAAAAAATAGTGCATCAATAGCACTTTCATTACCGTGTCTCTCAGAAACTACTGATACATGGCCTTCGTCTTCATCTAAGTCAGTATCTTTGAGGTCACTATTACCTGTACTACTCTCCTGTTCTAATAATCGTTGGATATCTTCCTTTTTTCAAAATTATCTTCTTGCTTCATGCCTGCTATCCTTATTTTACTCTGAAGATAAATAAAACTAAAGCGTTTAGATAAGTTATAGACAACGTGTCCTATATTGAGCAACTTCAACATCTTTGGCTACACAAAAACTGCTTTAACTATCTTATATTAATCATAAAAGGCCCTCACCCTGTATGGTTAGGATTAACCCATTAGTGCCTGATTTTTCAAAATCATATTTATTCACTTTTAATTTGTTGTACATATAGTATAAACATAGGGGAAAATATTATTTTCATCAAAACTTGTATAATATGTGAATTTGAGCTACTTTTGTAACCGTCCCATTTATGGGACGCTAGGCACGAATGGGTGCCTCAACTAATAAGCATGTATTTGCAACCACAACTGGCATTCTTGCATCTTGTTTACTTATCTGTGCAGTTCACATAACTAGAAATGGCGATGCCTAGGTTAATGTTATATTTATCAAGGACTTTGCTCTTCATCACTTCATTGGTCATAGAACTTGAAGTCGTCCATTAAAAATAATTCTCTCCTCACAACGGGACTTGGATTTTGTTGTCTTGATGCCTTGACCCCTAGACATGGAAGTAACTAATAAACAATAATACAGATGTATAAGTTTTTACGTAAACGTACGAACTTGTATAACTCTCGTCTAACTCGTGAGAAGATTACTTCCGAATGTTTTCTGTATCCGCATTTAAATCCTATAATTGCAAGCGAGGTTCAAAAACTGCATGTGGTCCAGCCTAAGTGAAAATCTGTACAATCTAATCAGTGAAATCATCATGTGCAGAACCACCCGCGTGCAAGCTTAATTAGGCATGGGATGCAGATAATGTAGATGCAATAATTGATTCGGTCGCAAAATATTTAAAAATAATAATTAAACCTTAATCGGAAGAACAACTAGAGTCCATTTGAAGGATTTTAAGATATTCAGAAAACAAATTTGGAAAGTCTACAAGTATTTTATTTATGAAAATATCGAAATCAAATTTGACACTCATGAGGATGTGTTATGTCTCTACAACAGGTTTTAAAAGATATTGATATATAACAGGCTGGTGACGTAGCATATTGAAGGTTTACATTTTTTCTGCAATTTTTACAACTTTATTTTTTCACTTTGCATAGATAGCATTCCACAATTTTCTTTGAATGATTGCTGTAGCAAAATAATAATACTAGCTCATGCGATAACACTAAAATGGTACTGAAATTAAAAGTAAAATTTTCTGCCTTACGTTTTGGCAGTACATGATTCATGAAAGACAGACTGAACTCCTAGGACTCTACTTGTTTTACATGAACGATATATAGGCCTATTCTTCTCACGGTAACCCTGGACCGCGTGGGTTTTCTGCGAACACACTTGGAATACATACTCTATAGCAGTGCTTCCCAACCTGTGTGCTGCGGCACACAAGTGTGCCGCGAGCGCGGTAGAAGTGTGCCGTGACCGAATGCCGGAAATCAGAAGATTTAAATAACAATAATATCACTCAATCATAATAATATGCGCTATCCCATACTGATTAATTTGTGCAATCAAGTATAATTTCTTACCAGGCTGATTTAGCTGTATGTAAATCTGCATAGACCACTGTGTGTGGCATCAACTAACAATCCGATAAACTACCGGAAACTTACTTATTTACTCTATGTCTGTGACATCGATGGTTAAGCTTCGTGATTTTGCCTCTTTGCGTCATCGTATTTTCAAATTCAATTTCTATGTTTCCTCGCGCAGTTGACGTTGATCTAGGTGCAGTTGTGTTACATGACATTGTTATAGAGCATTTATTGGTAGACAAGCTGCAATATTATTTTTCAAGTTTAAATGTCTCTGACAAAGACTGGGTCAAAACACAGTTCTTCACCAACTGGATCTGTTTGGCCTACAGATTGTCGTTAAGGAACAGCTGATTGGCATTGCAGCTGACAGAACACCGCAACTTAGTTCGCAGAAATGAATTTAACAGACCTGAGATTTTTGGATTATGACAATGAAGGAATACGCCTTGTAAGGTGCCAAAACTGTCGGCATACTGTTGCCCTTCTGCACTACTTACCTATATAAAAAGGCATTTTCAGGAATGACACAAATGAAAACGAAACACAGAGGGTGTTTACAGTCAGTTGCAAACTACTTACGAGTGTGCTTGTCAACCGCCGTTCAAGCTCGTATTGACACAATTTCACATGCTTTACAAAGCCAACTGTTTTTTAGCCATGGTTTTTCATTATGGTTTATAGTTTGCTAATTTAATTAATTCGTCCCGGTTACCTGGTTTTTTTTAACAACGGCTGACAATTCCTGATTATTCCTGACGTCAACATAACGACATTGTTTTATCATTAATACACAGGCTCCACAGTTTTAGACACAAAAAATTGTAGCCAAGTGGATAAATAAACGTCACTTTACCTAAATTAAAATGAATAATTGTATATACCATATATATATATATATATATATATATATATATATATATATATATATTCAATTCAATTCAATAATTCAATTCAATTCAATTCAATTCAATTCAATTCAATAATTCAATAAATCTTTATTGGTACTCATGACAATCTTTAACCAAGTTATGAACATCAGCCAAATGTATTATGTCTAGTGTAGCATTGTTTTACTGTCCGACAAAATCAAGAGTAAGAACATTTGTTAAAATTAAGAGTGTGTGGCTTGTGGTATATTATGCATATCCTGTTGTCTTAAATACCAAAGGGTAACCCTAAAGGGATGGAAGTCCCGCTAAACCAGGGATGCCCTATTATTTAATTTACTTTTTAGAATGATGGCAGCTAATATGATCCATTGACGGATTCAACATCTGTTAAGAAGTGCATTTGATTAAGTACTCAGTTAGGTCTTAACTAAACTTAATTATGAATTATGAAAGAACAACAAGAAATGGAAAAATGGAGAAACAAAAAAACAAAAATGAACCCAAAAAGAAAGAACTAAGTAAAAGAAGCCTACCAAAGCAGGCTACAGTAAGTCCCTACTGGGACTCTAGTCAATCGCTTAAAGTAACAACCAATAACTTGAACCAAGTTACCAAGGAGTATACGATGAGCGATACGAGACTCTTATACTTGACCCCATTGTGACCTAGACCAAGTTTACTCAAGTCGATCCAGGGAGTATATGCTGCAGGTTAATTATTCATTGATTAAATATTTTTTTAGGCTCTTTTTACAGATAAACTTACTTTTAGCATTTCTAACTTCTAATGGCATCGAGTTCCAAATTTGTGGACCATTTGATTTAATGCTGAATTTTCTCAAGTTTGTTCTTGTTTTAATGGGTCGGTAGAGTGCAGCACCTCTAGTGTAGTGTTCATGCACTGCTGAGTTTAAAGTGAAATAGCCCTCAAAAGAGTCTGGTAGGAGATTATGACTATAGGAATAAAGCAGTTCGGCAATTTGGAAGGTGTTAATCTGTTTAAGATTCAGAAGCTTAAGATTTTTAAATATAGGTTTAGAGTGCTCATTTCGACCTGCCCCCTCTATCATTCGAATTGCTCTTTTCTGCAGCAGAAATAACTTCGTAAGATGAGATTCATAAGTTGAGGCCCATAGTAAGTTACAATAGCTAAGATAAGGAAGGATCAGGGTATTGTAAAGACTCAGTCTGATAGTTTTAGGAAGGATTTTTGCTACTCTCGAAATTATTCCAATATTTTTTGCTATTTTTAAGGAGATGTAATTAATATGGGTTTTCCAAGTAAGATGTTGGTCTATGAAGACGCCCAGAAACTTGGCTGAGTCTACTTTGGCGATAGGATCGCTATTAATGGATAGGTTACCAATTATTGGCCTAATTTTCCTATAAGATTTAAAAATTATGTAATTTGTTTTTCCTATGTTGAGTGTCAATTTGTTTGCAGTAAACCAGTCATTAACTATGGTAAGCTCCCTGTTAACAGATTCCATGAGTGTTGCCCAAGAGGTGCCAGATTGGAAAATATTCGTGTCATCCGCAAAGAGTACAAAGTGAAGAGACGTAGAGATCTTTGCAATATATATATATATATAATAAGTACCATAAAATAATGCAATGTGCCGTCTGATGAATGGTTCTTAGGAGGTGTGCCGTGGCTGAAAAAAGGTTGGGAAGCACTGCTCTATAGCATTAAGCATAATAGGACACAATAAACTCAAGAATGTCAGCAATTAGTCCAAGAGCATTAGATCAAAATGTGATGAAAGGTGGAAATTTCTCATAACAAGCTGAATTTTTCAGGATAGGTCTAGGAATATGACTAGAATAACATACTAAAAGTCCCCGACAATACCCCTGGAGCTCTTTCAGAAATCCAAGATGGCGTCCAAAAAGGCCGTCATTAGATCATAATGTGCTAAAAGCTGAAAGTAGCTCCTCATAACAAACTGAATGTCTCAGGATAGGTAAAGGAATATGGGTAGAATAACATACTAAAAGTCCCCGACAATCCCCTTGCAGCTCTTTCAGAAATCCAAGATGGCGTCCAAAATGGCCGTCATTAGATCATAATGTGCCAAAAGCTGAAAATAGCCCACAACAAGCTGAATTTTCCAGGATATGTCTAGGAGCATGAGTTGAATAACATACTAAAAATCTCTGACAATCTCTCTGAATCTCTTTCCAAAATCCAAGATGGCGTCCAAAATGGCCGTCATTAGATCATTATGTGCCAAAAGCATAGTTTGCTCTAAGGCTTCCATCTGTTGCAAGTGCAGCCTGGCAGATTTGGCATACTGAAGATGTCCTGCAGGTTGGTAAAGTGGAATCATTTGCCTCACACACCAGAGGTGTAGCTTCCAGTCTCCTGTTCATTCATTCATATGGAGAATTTATATAGCGCCTCTTCAGGGTTATCTACTCAGAAGCACGCTCGATTAAGCGCTGTATAAGGGCCACTTGCCGGTACTTTTGGGAGATGGTACATGCCAACGGAGACGTCATACACATACTATCTGGCAATGCCTTTTCTCGTGCTCTTCGTGCTCACATTCTGAGCTCATTTGGGTAATGTTGGGCACACGTGGCACCTTGGATAGCATAGACAAAGATCACTTAGCGAATCTTTATATAGCTCTTCTTAAAAGGACGAGAACGCCGCTGATGTAGCCGACAATGAGTGTTTCAAACAGTTATGCGACTTCATTTCACAACTCCTCGACCAGGCTGGAATTCAGTGCAGAACTGGGAAGCTTTGGGTGCAGTATATCATCAATGTGCAGTCAATGCAGTCGTCAAACTTGTAGCAACACGCCACCGATATTATTAGATGTCAGCAATGACCAGATTAACACCCATGTGACACAGAACTACTAAAGTGAACAAAGTTTTCAGCTATATAAAATTAATATAAACCATCTTTGTTCTGGGTACTTTGAGTTTTGAATACTATGCATCCTTGTGACTTAAAACGTGTGTTTAGACACTTCAATTGCAATTCTGACTTCTCTGGTTTCAAAATTATAATAATAATAAAAAATTGCGGCCATTTTGGACGCCATCTTTGATTTCAGAAAGAACTCCAGGGAATTTTCAGGGACGTTTAGTATGTTATTCCACTCATGCTCCTAGACATATCCTGAAAAATTCACCTTGTTACGAGCTATTTTCAGCTTTCGGCATATTATGATCTCATGACGGCCATTTTGGACGCCATCTTGGATTTCGGAAAGAGCTCCAGGGAATTGTCAGGGACCTTTAGTATGTTATTCCACTCATGCTTCTGGACCTAATCCGAAAAATTCAGCTTATTATGAGCTATTTTCAGCTTTTGGCACATTATGATCTAATGACGGCCATTTTGGACGCCATCTTGGATTTTGGAAAGAGCTCCAAGGGGATTATCGGGGACTTTTAGTATGCTATTCTACCCATATTCCTTTATCTATCCTGAGACATTCAGATTGTTATGAGGAGCTATTTTCAGCTTTTGGCACATTATGATCTAATGACGGCCATTTTGGACGCCATCTTGGATTTTAGAAAGAGCTCCAGGGGGATTGTCGGGGACTTTTAGTATGCTATTCTACCCATATTCCTTTATCTATCCTGAGACATTCAGATTGTTATGAGGAGCTATTTTCAGCTTTTGGCACATTATGATCTAATGACGGCCATTTTGGACGCCATCTTGGATTTTAGAAAGAGCTCCAGGGGGATTGTCGGGGACTTTTAGTATGTTATTCTACTCATATTCCTAGAGCTACCCTGAAAAATGCAGCTTGTTATGAAAAATTTCCACCTTAAACCTAATGCTCTTGGCCTAAAATTATGGACTCTGGTGTTTCTCCAATGAAGGCTTAAAATGCTCATAATTATTTTGGGGTGCAATATCCTAACGGTTTGCGCACTACACTGTCAGGCCAAGTGGCCACCAGGTCAGAGCGTTTTTCAAAGACTGCGTGCGTATAAGTGTCCAGACATTGATACTCCTAGGCAGATATAAATTAGATGATGTGATGACATCTCTACATTAAGATTAACTGGCCAAGAATAATTAGGTAGATTTGACTAAGGCCAACCTACTGGTAAACTCGTGATGCCAATCTAAGAATCTATGTTAGAGGTCTTATGGGTTGCTGTACCGATCACGATATACCTTTGCCACAGCCCTCGGATTAACCTAGGTTACGTAAGTCTGTAGAGTCAGTCAGGAAGTCGTTCAGTGATCAGTGGTTCAGACAGGAACGCGAGCAGGTTGGACTGCGCGTTGGGTATTAAACTGGCATATCTAGGTTAAGCAGACACTATAGGCGTCGTCTTAAGAAGTCTGTAATAAAAGTTCTAGTAGTTCTTGTGGTTATCACAATCTCGTAGTCATCTCATCATCGTCAAGAGTGCAAAACCTTCCAGGAAATTTGCTGAAGCATCAGAAAAGGCTAATTCAACTTTAGGCATGATAAAAAGGACAATAGTCACCAGGGACAAAGATACACTAATAAGGTTGTACAAATCACCGGTTATGCCACAGTTGGAATACTGCATCCAGGTATGGAATCCATGCCTGAAACATGGAAAAACTGGAGAAAGTGCAAAGAAGAGCTACAAAAATGATTTGGGGCTACAAGGATCTGAGCTACGAAGAAAGGTTGAAAAAGTGTGGACTAACAACATTGGAGAGAAGGATGAGCAAAGGAGATCTAATTGAAGCTTATAAAATTATCACTGGAAAGGAAGCACTGCAGTGAGAGACGTTCTTTGAATTAGCACCAAACAAGACAACTCGGGGGCACAGATATAAATTATTTAAGAAGCCAAAAGGAGCATCAGGGCAGAAATTCTTCAGTGCAAGAGTTGTAGACCTGTGGAATACGTTGGATGATAGTACTGTCTCAGTGGACCCTGTAACAGTTTTAAGAAGAAGCTAAAAAAATTGGGCTATTAAGCGTTCCAGGTTAATTTTTGCAGTGGTTTTATGAACCACTTAAAACCCTTGTTATGCTATGTAATGCTATGATTAAAATAACCTTCCCCTTAAGTTATATTGCTGCCCACCTCCAAATAGCAAAGAAGGAAAGTATGTAAATCTCACTAAGGCTGTGGGACTTGACGAATTCATTGAGAAGACCTCCGTAGCAAAAACATCGGACGATATTCTGAAACATCACTGCCTCTGTCCCCAAAGAAATCCTCCTTCGAGATATAGTGACAGCAGCTAAGATATCGCTCTCGCGCTTAGCGCTCTGATGCTCTTTTGCTTGGCTTTAGAGTAACCCCTAGCGCTTTTGAAATTAACTTTGGAGATTACGATTGATAAAAGGGGCATCCACCATTTCGGGTCGCTGGCTCACGTGCCTGGTACAGTCTTCCTTCACCTCTCTTAAGAGGCAAAGGCCATCAGGTTTAAAACACAGTTTAAATGTACTTAGTATATAATTCTTGGCACTTGCGCTGGCACTTGACAGTGTAAAGCATCCTAGAAGTAGCTTGCTACGTAATTGACGATGCCAAATAAATTGTTGTAATTACAGTTACAATATGAATACCCGATACATATTTATAGCTAAAAACGCAGTTACACATACAGGATGCCATACAGTTTAATTCAACTCCTGTTAAACATGTTATCGTCTGTTTCTAATATATCATGTAATCTTCAGGCATACTTGTCAGCTTCTATCAATAAACGATATTACTATTTAGATTAAAACTTAAAAGCTATCATTAGTCTTATCGTACACAGTTTTGTTCTTCTGTCTGAAATCCAGTCCGTGGTTCACCGACAAAAAGTCTCACTTCGCACTTTAGAAGATAACTTCACATAAATGCAAAAATTGCCTATTATTAAAGACCCAAAAGATGCAGAAATCATATTCCTTGTAAAATTGTCGTGCAGCTCAATGTGATTTGCGAACATTAAATTGACTGTATGCACCCAACCACTATTTCCTCCGTAGCCTGTCTCCCTGTCTTGTGGTTCATAATGACATAATATATTCAATGGATAGAGGTAAAGCGACAGCATTTGTTCATTTTCACATGTCCACTACTTTTGATATGTGGGTAATTCTTCATCGCCTCAAGCACTGGTTGGGATCTCTGGTGATGCACTAAATTGGTTAAGTACTTATCGTAGTCCACACACTCAATCGATGTGTTTAAATGTTCATTATTTTTCATCTAGTTCTTTCTTGGCATGCTACCTTGTTTCGGCCGTGCCAATTTGTTTTTTTTATTTCTTCTTGAAATACAAAATGACTTTCTAAAATTAAAATTAGATAATTACTTAAATTGAACTAGTCAGAGAAATATTCAAAAATAAAGACTATCAGAGACTTTTTATTTCGTAAAACACTTCCGAATTGGAACCATAGTACTCTTTCCAGCTGAATCTGGGCATTTTTAGCTATTGCAAGTTTTTCAAGTACTGTACGAACGGTGTTGCTTCCTTTTCAGCAGTTCAATACAACATCAGCGAAGCTTAAACAAGTTTAAATTCAATATAAATACGAGCACTGATTAATATGCGGGTAGTCAATCATATCTTACTGTTAGACATATGCAATGAATTACCAAAAACTAAAAAAATAGGCTAAATATTATACTAAGCATTAAATATTATAATCTACATAAGTTTTTCTAGAAAATATAAAATCGTTCAAAGATCATAAATAACAGCTACAGAACGTTTAATGAGCCCGAGTGTCAACGTGCAATTAACCATTAGGTATACAATTAAAGGTATTTCGCGTTAAAAACACAAGTTTTCGCCAAGACGATGTCGTAATAATTACGCTAAAAGCGGGATTAGGTCCAGCAGAGGAGAGAATTCAGAGAAATTTTATGTCGATTAGACTAGTAATGTAGTCAAGTCCTTTTCAAGAGTTCTTTAGCATCATAGCGATACGCTGATTTATTCATCATTATGCATTTGCTAAGCGACACTATCCAATAACCGAGCATTAATCGATGGCGCTGAGCAATTGCATGTGAAGGACTTGCTCAAGGTCCCTCCTCAGTAGGCCTAACCGTCGCAAAGGAGGAGGATCGAACCCGAACGCTCCACGTTAAAGGCAAACGCTCTAACCAATCGGTTACAGTGTATAAAAACCTAGTGCAATGTAATGTAAATCCTTGAAATTATTCAGGGCACTACAAAAGCCGATTGAGGGATATCGTTGATTATGGTAGACACGGGATGGTGCAGGAACGGAACAAGGATAGAATATTTTGAAGGTGTGGGTTGATAACAATCAGGCTCTGAAAGTATTGTCTGGTTCTTGTTTATATCAAAGGTTATGGATTTCTTCATCCACCACCATGAAGATCCACATCCAGGGCTGTAGTGGTAAAATTAGAGGTGAGTACACGCTACCGGTGAGAAGCGGCGTCACTAGGACTGGTGTCACCCTGAAAAAATGTGATGACCTTTTTCTAGGAATTCGTCTCTGAAAAATTGATGACCTTTTAGGAATTCTCAGAAAATTCTACACATTTTTAGGAATTCGTCTCTGAAAAAGTTTATGACCTTTTTTTAGTCATTCGACCTCAAAACCTCTCACCACCTTTCTTTGTTTGGGAAATTTCATTAGTCAATGGCTATACGGTCTCGACAGAGGTAAGTATACGCTGTATACCCGCGTATACCCTCGCTCTAGAGGTGAGTATACGCTGTCTAGAGGTGAGTATACGCTGTATTCCCGCGTATACCATCGACTACAGCCCTGTACATATATATGCATCTGCAGATATTGTTGGCTTTCCTCTTTCGTGAAATTGACATAAAGAAAGCAATAGGCCATAGTAAACATAATCGTAATCGTAAAAACCAAAGTTCTAAAGCGCTACTCTAAAGCTATTCTCAAATCAGCAGCTTATTAACTAGCGCTGCGTCGTATCAGAGGAGTTGGTTGTCCAGAGATCGATGTCCATTAGAGGTCCGAGTCCGATTGCCAGAGAGACCAGGTAAAGGCAGAGCAGCTGTTACAGCGGGTATAGTAGAGGACAAGAAAGCTTGGAAGAATCGGATGGATTAGGCTAGGAACCTTATGGATTATGCCAAAAAGGTGCCTAGGGCTGTTAATTCTCGGGTACGATGTAGTCGTCTGCACGCAAAGCCGTGTAAACTGGTGGAAGAACTGGATCTGTAGCCATGCCCATGTAAAGATTCACTTTACTCGATTGCTCAGTTCACTCGTCTAGCTTTGCTGGAGTTGCAACTGTTTTCGAAGTCAGGTCTATTGTATCATATCCCGCGCCTTCTATTTGTTCGTACATACCACTTGTACGGAGCATTGGTCCTTCTTTGCTTGCGGCTTCTTCCTGTAGCGCATCTATGGAGTCATATTCTACGTCTTCGTAGACGCTGTTAGGATGGGTAATCGCAGTGTCTCTGATGGCTTTCGTTCGTCGGTTGGCAGCTAAAATGCGGTTTACTTTTAGTTAAACCGTAAACGATGATTTAGCTAAACATCAAGAAAAGCTTATTATGTCGCTCAAACTTTGCAATTGCAAGGGCCTACAAGCCCTACATGCAAGCATACATACATGCAAGCATGCATACATACATGCATTCATACATACATACATGCATACATATATATGCACTGTTTTTATGCAGTGTTTTTTCTAGAGAAAAAAGGTTCCGACATGAACAATTATGGATAAAGCGAGGCGAAGCCCGAGAAAAAACTGGGGTGAGGTTTGGGGAGGGGTCTCGGTGAGACTCTCCTGAAGAAAATTGCTGACGTCACATTAGGTTTTTCTTTTATTAAAATAACTAAATTATTTTTAATAGTTAAAAAAAGGTGCCAGAACGTCGTTCCGGAACGTTTCGGCTGGAAAAAGCGCTGCATACATTGCTACATACATGCAAGTATTCAAGCATACTTGTATACGCTCGTACATACATAAATACAGACACTCACACATGCATATATCTATCTACGAACACAAACATACACACATACATTCATCGGATAAGAAGCTGGAAAGAACAGTGGAAGCAAGGAAAATTTGAGATTATGGTTTGTCTGCCACATAATACCCGATCACCGGGAGCCATAGCAACCCTGCGTCCTTTCAGCGACTTCAGCAAAAGACAAGCTATGATGATTGCCGATTTTGGTTAATTCAAGATTAGTTACAAAGTTAGCAATTGCATGTTAATAACCTCGGACTTAGCAGTATGTTTTATTCCTTTGATAAACACTCGTATGTGTCTGTCAAGTTCTTTCATAAATTCACAATAACATTTCACAGTCATCGATCAGTCGGTAAATCATGCGGTAAAATGCATTACATTATTAAATAACTACAAGGCATACCGGTTTACTTCAAAAGTCGATGGGAAGTCGGCAAGCCAGTCGACAAGCCTAAGTCAAATGATAGGCATGCAACTTTGTCGACTAAGTCATTCAGTGCGTCGCTAACTCACAAAGACAGCAGTATTTGCTTAGCGACTGACTGACTATGCGACAGGAATAACAAGCGAATGCTCTTTTAATGCTTAGTAAAGAATTCAGAAGGTCTGCTTACCATTCCATCGTTTTCCGAATAAACCCACGATAACTCCAATCGTTAAAAGTGGGAGACCAATGAATGTGGACACCATAATTGACTGCCAGGCTGTCGACTTCATCTCCACGATTGACACTATGACAGATCTTATATGCTATATTATAGTTTATTAAGAATGAATTAATTATTGCAATTCTACATCAATCAAATTAAAAGCCTATGCTTCGGATAGTATATATGCGCGACTTTGCTCCAATTAACAGATCAGTAGGCCTAGTGGAAAGTAATGGGCTACGTATTTATACTTTTATTTACCATTGTAACTAGTAATGAGGTCAATACTAGAAATGCAATGTTTTATCCTTCACGTGCTTTAATTACGCTATTCAAGAATGTTGGGTGTTCAAATTCGTATTACATAAAATTGGTTGAAATTATGCATACCTGTTGCAATATCATGACTATATCCATTATCAGCAAAGCATCTGTATTCTCCGAGATATTTACCGCATGCAGTGTTACAGTTTGGACCAATGTTTATAGTCAAGTTGCCGTTCATTACATTGACATAAGGCGCTTCACTGTGAACTAGTTCCTGGCCTTGGTCCCCCACTTTGTACCATCGAACTGTGGGTGGTGTGCTGGGATCTGACGTTGCACTGCAGTAAAACTGGAACCGGTTTTCCTTAGTAAGATCAACTAATTCGAAAGTTGAACGGGGAAGCGACGTCACTTTTGTCCTTACTAGAAACAGCAAATAAATTATTATTATATCAACCAGTAACTTTTATTGCTTCCGACCAAGTTGCACCAAAATCGAGCCGTAAACTGGTCATGGATTCTGTGGTTATCATCATCAGGTTATGAAGAAGATGATGATGACTATGGTGACGATAGTGGTCTGTTGCAATCGATGCTTCCTTCTTGGGAACACAACATGTTCCGAATTCACCGTAAAGTGAACAGAATCGTTGGAGATCTATGAGAAACTGGATAAGCAACCGTGGATGAACCTATACAATATCACAGAGCATGCAGCATGGACAGACACAGAAAGCGATTTCCAGAGCCTTGGGTATCGATCCAGAGAGAAAGAGTTGATCGAGTCCCAGTCTGAATTGGGTCACAACAAGAATCAAACGTGGATTCAGCTTGGGCGAAATTTATTAATTGCATTAACACGTTTTGAGAATGGTACTGCGATTGCAATAATAATTATATTTATATAGCGCCTCGTCAAAGAGGCTGATATCTTAAAAACCACGACTGAACACAATATCCTTCTATCGCCTACGTAGCAGAGTTTAACAAAGACCTCAACGATCTCATGAGTTTACGTTGCTAGACAACTTTTTCCCGGAAAACTGAACCGACCACAGCGAAACTTTAATGCTTCGTTGTGGTTAATTTTTAGATATTTATTAAGGAATTTTATATAGCGTCACCCCAGGAAAAACGTCAGAGAGCGCTCTGCACTGGCTTATTAGTCTGATAAGCTGTTTTCTTCGACGTGGCGCTGAGAAATTTCGGAGATTTACAATACATTACGTAGCCCAAACGATGTTAAAGGAAGCATTTATCAGTAAGCAGGAATTCCTCAGATAACCAGATGATTCACCAGTGGCTGACTCACGCGCACATGTTTAGGATTCATGGATGGCAGAAAGTTCAGAATTCCTGAAGCACGTAAAATGAAGAATGAGGAACTACGGAGGCCATTGTACCCTGTATTCTTAATAATAATAAATAATCATAAGCTTCGTTTAATATCTTCCAAATGACAATTACGCAGTATGATTACAAATCATTTCATGCAGTATGAACGGATGATCACAAGTTATTACAGGAATCGAATTTTAACGGTATACGGCAGCGTTGCAAAGCGCCCATCACGTCCTACATCTCATTTTCACAAACGCACCGTCTCGCGAATGATAGGCTGAGTGAACTTTGGGAGGGTTAAGGGAGACGATCCCGCTACCTACTGCACTTCACGCCAGTGATGTTACCACTAAGTCTTACTCTGTGGAATGCTTTTTGTAGTCCACAAAAGAGATATACACATCTTCTCCAGTTTATCAGCTCCTCTCCATATAAAAGAAAACAGCATATTGCTAAAATAGTTAAATGTTAATAAGTGTTTTTATACAGCATACGGGATATAAAGTTTTTGTCATTTTTATCAGGTAATGTGAAATTATGAGCCCGTTGGCGGAGATTATGAGGGATATTACGATCTGGTGGAAAATAGGGGCGCAGAACATGGTCTAGGTTTGTAATGGCTGCCTTAAAGAGGCATTCATCTGCCTGTTTTGCCAATTCAGAGGCGCTTTGAATGGATGGGGAGAGTAGACCAGAACGTCACATTTTCCTCAGCAGTTTTTCAACCCTTTCTCTGTCTTTTACTTAGGTGTAACCCCACCAGGCTGGGGGAAGCATACATCAGAGAAGCTATGGTGGTGGCACTTTCTATTTCCTGTAAGACATGAGGTGGAAAGCCATGGGATCGGAGGACTCTGAGTGCATGGAGTAATGATGAAGAGGTAGACAGAACTTAATCAAGGTGAACATTCATTCCAAGGTCAGAACTGATTATTATTCCTAGGACTCGCAGTAAAGTAACCCGGATTGCTCCAGGAATGATAGGGGAATATAAGGGTGTCCTTTTCCTCTAGCAAAAATTATTAGTTCATTAGTTTTGTGGGGGTTTAGGCGAAGGTTATTACTATTAGCCCAGTGGGAGATATGGGCGAATTCTTCCTGAGCGGTATCTATGTGAGAGGAGCCAATAAGAAGATAGGTATCATCAGCGAATTTAGTGATGAAATTAAATGGATGTCTTGGGTGAAGGTCTGAGGAATTTGTGGCAAAGAGTACAGGGCCGATAGCAGATCTCTGGATGACACTAGAGTAAATGGCTTTGTTCTGAGGTTATTCCCGTGTACCTTGTTATATGACTCCTGTTTAGAAAGTATTGGATGCATGACGAACCTTCATGAAATCAGTGCTTCATCAGAACATGTTGTAATTGTAATTGTAATTGCAATCTGACATTTATAAAGCGCCACTTCAAGGAAATACTCTAAAGTTGCGCTGCCGACTCGAAGAAGTTAAATTACCGCCAAATTATACGGACTTCAGGCGCTTGCGAAACTGTGGAAGGTAATCTCCTAAGCCGCCGCCGTTAGCCTCCGAGCCAAGAAATGTTTTGCAAGCCGAGAAACCGCGGCTTAACCGAAAACCGCCGAGAGTCATTTCACGGATAGCCGCCAGAAAAAGTTCAGCTACAACATGCACAGAGATGTGACTATAAGGTTTGCACGCTGGCTTGAGGTCAGTGAGGAACTGAGGATGCTAATGACCAACTAATGAGTGATGACTTGTATGACCTTATGTGTGCCATTCATCATTGTTGAAGAGTGTTCATGGCATTGTTTTACAATTGTTCTAATGTCTAATTGGTTGCCTTATTGGACCTCAGAACTCTCTATAGTCGATGCACTTTTTGAACGAACTGTGTTTCAAGCCGTAATTTATTTTGCCGGATGCACGCATAGCCGAAAAAAGTAGTTTACGCGCTTTTACGGCTATCCGAGGGCGTCTACCCGAATCGCCGAATCCCGAATCGCCGAAAGCCCTTAAACTGCAAAATCGGCCGAATCGCCGAAAGCAGTTTTCTACCAAGCGGGCGATTTGCCGAAAACCACTGCCGACTCGAATCGCCGAATCCCGAATCGCCGAAAGCCCTTAAACTGCAAAATCGGCCGAATCGCCGAAAGCAGTTTTCTACCAAGCGGGCGATTTGCCGAAAACCACTGCCGACTCGAATCGCCGAATCCCGAATCGCCGAAAGCCCTTAAACTGCAAAACCGGCCGAATCGCCGTAAGCAGTTTTCTACCAAGCGGGCGATTTGCCGAAAACCACTGCCGTCTCGAATCGCCGAATCCCGAATCGCCGAAAGTGATCAGAGTTCGATATCCCGAAAGCTAGTGCACAGAATCTGGCGGGCGGAAAGTAAAGATGTTGCGTCCATGCCTACACTGACCTGTATATAATAGTAATAATAATAATAATAATAATAATAATAATAATAATAATAATAATAATAATAATAATAATAATAATAATAATAATAATAATCTTTATTAATTCAAACTGACAAGTACGCAGTAAGATTACATCATATATACTACATATATATGTATAGGTCATGATATACTATATATATAATAGATATATATAGTATATACTGACCTGTACATATATATGTAGTATACGTCACTCACCAACAAAGAATTAGAATTTACTTTAATAAGATTTATTGCGATTATACGCAACGCAACCGCAGCCATTGACACGGTTCCCATGACGTCTATTAAGAGATCAGTGTGTATCTATAACCTAGGGCATTGTATGTATATGTACAGCCAGTGTATATCTAGATATACACTGGTCATTGTATGTATATGTACAGCCAGTGTATATCTAGATATACACTGGTCAAAATAGTTTCGGCGAATCGGCGGCAATACGATTTCGGCGATTCGGGATTCGGCGATTCGCTACGAAGAGCATTTTCGGCGATACGGCCATTCTTCACAAAATAGTTTCGGCGAATCGGCGGCAATACCATTTCGGCGAATCGGGATTCGGCGATTCGCTACGAAGAGCATTTTCGGCGATACGGCCATTCTTCACAAAATAGTTTCGGCGAATCGGCGGCAATACCATTTCGGCGATTCGGGATTCGGCGATTCGCTACGGCACCTATCCGAGGAACCAGCCGTAAATTTGCTGAAGCCAGCCGTTGACCAGAACAATTGCATCTTAGGGGTATAGTGGAAGGGACAACTAAGGAGCTCGAACCGCAGCTCTCAAGAAAGGTGGGCCCAAAATAGACAGAGCTTATAAAGAATCAATGAAACGATACGAATCAAGGCCCTCGTGTTAGCTAAATCTAAGACAACAGCCCAGAGGCGCGTTTACACGTAGGCGACTAGGCGCGCCCCTAGGGCCCCCAAATCTCGGAGGGCCCCCACACGAATGAAAACATTTTTTTCAATTATAAAAATATAACATTACACCAAATAACTTCACATTTCTTGAAATAGCTTCTATAAGTAGTCATAACTACAGGGCCAATAACACTTACAAAACGGCTTCAAGTTCAACTTCATGGGTTTTCCGTTTTGCACATGATTGGCTAAGCACCACCATAGTTTCAGATTCTCAGTCTACACGTTGAGAAGGGCCCCAAAATGTTTGCGCATAGGGCCCCATTTTCTGTAAACGCGCCTCTGCAACAGCCTACCGAATGCTTCAAAGTTTAACCAATAGTACCGTATTAACGCGGTCTGGTTTACGTACGGAGAACGTTCAAGTATCCCTGAGCAAAGGCGGATCCATGCTCGTTGCTTGCATTGCATTGAATAACCATTAGATCCGTTTTACTCTCTTGGTCGACGCAGTCTCGACAAACGTTTCTTATTGTCAGACTTCTCAATTCGTTGCTGAACACAAATCTTTTGGAATCGATTTCTGTCAAAGTATAACCACAACTTTTGTATATATTACTTAAACGATAAGACTCTAAAAACTGAGCGCTAAGTTTGCGCTTAGATTTACGAATAATTATAAGACATTTTGAAGAGGTTTGAGTCACATGCAACACAAACAAATTCCTTATGAAAAGTTTATTATTCTGATCGCGTTTTCAGAAGCAATTGTAGCAAAAATTAGAATAAAATTCATATAGCCAAGCAGTTTCTTATGGATGTTATCAACTCTTGCTGGACACTGGTAACTGGATTGGCGAGTAACATGAGTCATGGTCCTTCCTGTTCTTTATGATTATTGGTCCAACGCTTGATTTCAGTAACAGAGAACTCTAATTCCTGAAAACTGTCACCATTCGTCTTGTTCCTCCATAAGCTGCCCTATTCTGACTGTCCCACGTGTTCGAGGTACAAATACCTGATCATATTTTCGGCCTTGAATCTTGAATAGGCCACGACTTTAACGTCTAGAGTACTATTCATCTTTTCGAACGTTCGATTTTAAAGAAGGTTACTAGTAAGTATGGTCATCAGTTGCTAACTCGTGAATTTGATAACAGCAAAGAAAAACTCAGATCAAAAATACTTTCCATGTGACTTACCCAATGCTGGGATCAAATGAGTGAATCAGTGATTAAACAACGGAACATTTTGATCGTTTCTCAGTCATCGTATAATGTCAACCACAATGGCATAATGCAGTACGGCAGCGGTTCTCAACCTTTTAAGGGCTGCGACCCCTTGATAATATTTTTCAAAGGTGTGGCGACCCCCAACAATGAAATTGATTGGGTTACTCCCCTTCGACGCATTTTTGCTACCATTATAGTGTAGTAGTAATAATTATATAAATATTAAATATTAAGAAACTATGCTGACAACTTTTTTTACAAATTTCTGAACGTTCCAGCCGACCCCTGGTAAATCGTAAGGCGACCCCCGTGGGGGTCGCGACCCACAGGTTGAGAACCGCTGCAGTACGGCATTTAAAACCAACACCGCCTGTGACTTACCACTCATTATTTTGCTATTCTGATAAAACTCAACATCGGGTTCTGGTTTGCCGAAGGCGGAACAGCTGAAGGTAATTGAATCGCCCTCAGTTACATTGATATTGCGTGGAATATCAGACTTTAGATTGATCATGGGAGCAGCTGAAAACATTATTAACATAATAGGAAAATGCAGAAAAGGCAAGTGGTTGCATAAAAAAGATACGAAAAATGAAATCCATTATTTGGGGGCCCGATAGCGCATTGGATAACATCTGGCGTAGAGTGCGAGAGGTACAGAGATCGAGTCCCATAGGCGGGCATGCTTTGTAGGCTGCAATTTGCGCCGTGTATTGCAGGCTGTCTGTTCTGTTAGTAGTTAAGATTTATCGCATAACATGTACATATACAGCGCAGTGCGTTTGCAGGCGCTTAATTAAAGAATAATAATTATTATTATTATTATTATTATTATTATTACCCAAAGTCCATGTTCTGTCCAGTCTGTAATATGGAAAGTCTGGCCTGATTTAAAGTAGTTACACGTACAGTTCATTATGTATGGTTTTAAAAGTAAGAAGGCCTACAAGATTTCTAGCTGTGGATATGGCACAGCTAGATATGGTACCTTATTATATATGACCTACGAATGGGTTCTTTTGACTTCAGCAAGACTGTTATATATAGTGACTCCCAAGCATGGCCGCATTAAGGCTAGTGCAGGCCCGGGTGCTGTGATTACTAATACAGCCATCAGCGCGGTGCCCAGTTACAAGTACAATTTTGGTTCTCTGCCCTTAGGCAGGTTCGTATGTCCAACGGCGCCATTCCTCTCGATGGTAATTGAATCAAGTACAATAACAAAGTTTAATGTACTTCCGAAAATGCGGGCCCTCAAAACTGCGGACCAGGGTGCTCAAGCACCCTTAGCACCCCTCTTAATTAAACAGGTCTGCTCCTAAGAGAAGCAAATTCAGATTCAGACATACCTCCGACTCGAATATTAAAAGGGTGATGAGTAGTTCCAATGGAATTTGTAGCGTTGCAAACGTAGTCTCCTTCATCAGATTCCATTATGCCATAAATGGTAAGTTCCGTTTCAAAAGATGAGAAATAGTGTCTTCCATAAGGTAACGCATTGCTTGGCCCTGACCAGGAAATTGTTGGCATCGGCCTAAAGAAACAATGGGAGATGCGCAATGATAACGTCATTAGATAATTGTAAATGGATAAGAATGTTGTAAAATGATTGCGTAAAACAGCCATAACTTAACACAAAATCTGAAAACAAAAACTAAATCGAATACTGTAAGGATGTAATCTGAAAACATTGAAACGACGATGGAAATAAGAGACTTGATTGGATCATTTAAATTATCACTACAATGAAATAAAAGGATATAAACAAATAGTGCATGATATTCACATGGTGCTGTTTCTTAAGCAATTACACAGTTTTGTACAGGTTTCTCTTTAGCCGTGGCTGGGCTGGGAGAGCCTCTGGGTAGGTCTCTTAACTTAAAGACGCGCTATATAAATTTCCAAAATGAATGAATGAATTAAAAGGTTATTTTATGAGATGACATGCGCATATTTCTTCTTTAATGCCATTCTAGTTACTTTTAGCTTACCGGAAGCAATACACAACTGTTGCTGATACCAAATGGTCAAACCATAATGAAGGGCAAGAAGTTCCGTTCTAGACTAGGCTAAAGTATTTACACATTTTCAGGCTGTTTTTTTTTAAATGTTGCATGAATGGCGGTGAGTGAATTGTGGACTTTGAACAGTCACATTTCAAGTTGGACTCAAAACACGCATTTTCTGATTTAAGCTAGAAATTAACTTACAAGAGTTTGACTTACAACAAGCTAACTGGTGTCCCAAATTATCATTAACACAACTGAAGAATCCTAATATAGGAAAAATAATGCAATTAATCAGATTAAACTTGCCAATGAATTGTTTTGCACAATTTTATAATATTTTTGGCCTACATAATGGCTTAAAATTAAGCAAATCCAAGAGAACAGAGGAAATATTCTAAGTGCTACAGTGATCACTGACTTTCCTGAAAAGAAGCATTTCAGTACGATATTGCCTCCCACGAGAGCGACAGTCTGTGACGCTGAGAAGTAGATAATGTTGACATCCAAATCAGGTAAACTCTCAGAATCTGTAACAGAATGAAGCTTTACAGTTGCATTATTGTACTTGGGTAAAAGTAAAGAGGACGTTAATTATTTAAGTAAAAATTAAAGCACTCATAAAAATTTTACTTTTGTAAAGTTAAAAAGTATTTTTACATAATTCTTTTAAAGTAAAAAGTAAAAGTACTGAGTCTAGTTTCTATAATTCGATTCACTTATTTACTTTGAAGAAGACTAAATTCTCAAAATACTTGTCATTCAATTGAGTGTGTTTCTGGTTCATTGTTAAACCGCCGCAGCTAAAAAAAGACGTACGACTGCGGAACTGGAAGTAAATCTAACAAATTGTTCTGCTGAACATGCATTCTCTCAACATGTTTCTTCGAATTGGAAATGGCATTCAGAGTAGGCCTACTTAGGCGATCAGAAGCAGGCAAACCATTTCCGTCTATGCTCGAAATATCGCCATGCATGATCCAATTAGCACTGAAATAGGGGAACCCTTCCTAGCGGGGTTTCATCCCTTCTGGATTCCCCATTGTGTCCAAATTTAATAAGAAAGTTATCGGTTTATGGTGATCCTAGTTATAATGACAATACAAGTATAACACCTGATAATTAGAACCAAAGGCAGGAACTAAATGATTCTGCAGTCAAATAAATATTGTTTGTAAAGTATTTAATATCAATTAAACGATTACTTAGTATTTCACTTCAGTGTGCTATGTAATTAACGAAGTATTTGGCATTACTGTGTTGCTACTCTGGACCAATAAATGTTATTTGATTTGATTTGATTTGAATTGGCAACAGATTCACTCATTATGAATTGAATAGAGTTTAGAGATTAAATTAATAAATGTGCAAAAAATGTTGACATTTTAAACTTCTATTTAAAAAATGCTCGCACTTTTTTTTACCAAGCTACGCATGAATTAGGCATACCGTCACGAGTCACGTGTTTCTATTGGTCACTATTAGAAGTTACTAGAGTCTATAATTAGATTTCCAATCAAGCGCTGTATACAAATTTATATTAGCTACTTCAGAATCGTCAGCTATAACAGGTTTTACAGGGCATTTCTTAGTAAAGAACTTTTGAAAGAAATATTTAGAAATATTACGTAAATTGTAACGAGTTAAAAGTTCTGAAAATTGGGTTAAGTTTTACTTCGTTAAGAGTAAATGTATTTCCGTTTTGTGAAACTATGTTACAAGTAAAAGTACTGACACTTTTACTTAAGTACAGTAACGTGATACTTTTACTTCGTGACTCTACAATACTGATCATCGTATATATCAACAAAAATCGTTGCATTTAGTACAGCTAGGCGACGAATTGGCGCTTTGGAATATCCATTTGAGCAAACGCAGAGCTCCATCCTTATGATTACCATTGCAAGAGGTAAGTCTGTCATGTTTACAGTAGGCTTGTACCGAACATTCGCTTCGTATTCGCTTCGGGGCCGAATAATGGGCCAAATAGCTATTCGGTATTCGGCCGAATAGTAGCGGTCGGTCCGAATGCAAATAGTGGTCACGTGACATCTGTTTCTGCATTTGCGGCTGCTATAGCGAGGGGAGTGAACGTTAAGTGACAATTTCTAAGTTTAGTTAAATTAGTTCCATTCCTAGTTTACACAGGCTGGCAGAAGGATGCAAAAATTACATGTAGTTAACTGCTTACTTTTAGTTTATGTATTAAATTTATTGAACTGAAACTTTTGCTTTCATTTGAAATTGTGAATGTTGTCGGTAGACCTATTGTGTACACTATTCGTATTCGTATTCGGCCGAATAGTTGGTCCAATTATTCGTATTCGGCCGAATAGTGATAATCACCTATTCGGTACAGCCCTAGTTTACAGTTCAGCTGAGAGATCTTGCTGACTCACAGGATCCGCTTTTTATGAGTATCCAAACAGTTACGTAACGAAATGTGTTCCTTACTTTTAACTACAAAAGTAAGGCTGAGAAATGTATACATGTAAAATGAATGAAGTATAAGGCATGTGACTTTTCTACGATTTGAAGTATTTACAAAAACTATTAATCAACAACTGTATTGCTACCGTTTGTTACTATTACTCGGCTGTATGTTCCGCTCGTATTTACGTTTAAAGTTGGATTGTAAACAGTGCTCTTGTAGAGTTTTCCATCAAGTTCGTCCTCCTTCTCAGCATAAGCAAAATAAAGATCACCTGAGCGAAACAGAAAATCAACTGATCAGCAATGGAGAAAATATCTTAGCAGATGTAGCTTTTTATTTCTTTCGTTGCTTTGTCTGGCCATCGTACTAGTCTAACATAGAGAAAGATCTCGTCTCTCGAGTTTCGACTTGTCATTCGTACAAATACACACACATAAATGCATACTCGTCAATAAAATGCATACATATATGTTAATACGTACACATGTTCATGAAACATGTGTACGTAAGTTCTTATATTACATATAGGCCTACGCATGCATAGATTGCATACATATAGAGCATATACGCTGAATAGACAATGTTCTATTGTTGCTGTGACAGATGTGGACCCTAATTCATTACGACCTGTAAAAAGTTATATTTGTTTTATATTCTTGCATGCAAATAACAGGATTCTGTACATAGTGAGCAATTAAAAAGTTATTAAAGAGCCTCTTGATATCCTTATTAGCAAATGTGTTTGAGCTGATCATTACCGTTGAATGCAATAAGCATCCTTGGTGATTGCTGCACTGGCCTAGGAGCTGGGTCGACAGTACTTGTCACAATTTGCCAAATATATGTCGGAGCTGGAAAACATTTGGACCTGGTAGCCGGAATGACAAACGAACGACCCTTCGGAACTGTTATATTGACGACTTTGGAATCTATTGAGTCGTCTTCAAGAAATGCTCTTTGAATATATGCGAGGTTTGCAACAGCTCTGCCATACTGATTACTAGCAAAACAATAGTATGCGCCTTCATCTCTTTGATTCGCTCGGTTTATTATTATGGTACCATCGGACCCTCTGTTATCGTATCCTCTGGAGATCTTTGGAAAAGTTAACCTGAGATATTCGGAGTCTTTTTTCCATTCGTACCTGCAAGGAACGAATTTGAAATTGTGCGTATAATTTTGTTTCTAAGTTCTGAATTAAGTACGTGGACCTAATGCATCTATTATGGGTTCATATATTGATCGGCTGTCGATATATATGTATGTATGTATGTGTGTATGTTTATATGTATGTATGTATGTATATATGTATGTATGTATGTATGTATGTATGTATGTATGTATGTATGTATGTATGTATGTATGTATGTATGTATGTATGTATGTATGTAGGTATGTAGGTAAGTAGGTAGTAGGGTTGCCACCTCCTAAGGATACGAATCCGGGAGATTCAATAAATTTTTTTAACATTTGCAATTGCACTGATAGAACAGTCTTCTTTGGTATTTTGTTGTCTAAAAAAGCTCGTCACGATTGTATTTTTCTTCATCTGCTTCACATTTTTAGTGTGTTTCTCCGATGTGGCGTGCTGCACTACCGATCTGCGTCCCTCGTATTTTACTGATAATGTTTGCTGGCAAATTTTGCACTCTGCTTCCAACTCGTTTTTCTTAGCCAACCAATCCTTAAAATCGTCTTCTTTGAGCCACTCATCGTTGAATGAACAGTAATGCTTCTTTTTCTTCTTAACCACACATTTTTCTGGATTATGCTCAGACTCAGAGTCAGAATTTGAATTCGCCATTGCGACGCTAATTTGCTTATAACGATAACAACGGGCTAACCGTTCACGGCGAACTTTACGCGCACACTGCACGGGCAGTCATAAACATAGATAATTATCTCAATTGAAAAGTGTCCGCAGAAAGTTAGAAAAATATATAGATATATAAATTGAATTTGAAAAGTGTCCGCTGAAAGTTAACCTTTATCATCCCAGATACTGAAATTGTTATGTAATCACTTCTGAATTTAGTTATGATGAAGTTTACAACCTATTTAGGGGCATTCATTAGTAAAAGTAATTTATTTTCAGTTCATATAAGAATTTTGCATATGTTCCCAAAGTGGAACGTTGGGTCACTTTGCCTATCATAAGCACCATGCATAAGTAAAAATGTAACTTCTTCAAAATAATGCAGTTTTGCAATGTCCAAAAGTTGTGATTCACAAAATGTTAATATTTCATTTAACTAAAACAGTTTCAGTAGAATTAGACACTGCAAAGTCGACTGTGTTCCGTGGTATGGTACGTTTCAAAGCACAGTTCATGGAGCCGGTTATTGCATTTCCACACTTCTTCCGAGTGTTGCTGCGGCAGTAGGCGCATCTACGTTGTGTTGTGGACTCGCTGAAATGGTTCAGTCCATCATATTGGAGCAGCGCAAGCACCAGTGCCACGTCAACGACTGCTCTTCCAGAGCAGTCGTTGACGTGGCATACCCTTCAGCAGGCCGCAAACCACATCGCGTGGAAACAGGGGGCCAGTACGGCCTCTCATATTCGCTGGGCTTCTGTTGAGAGGCCAGACACAGTGCTATCGATTATCTTATGCACCACAGTCTAAATGGAGCGGGTACCTAGCGATCAAGGAGCCGTCGGGCCTGACCAGATCCGACGGGAAGAGACTGGACGGCCAGACTCTAATCCCTTGGAGTGACGGACGCCCTCTGATATGAGACGCGACCGTGGTGGATACGGTGGCCGCATCATATCTCTCCGAGACAGCGGTCGCGGCCGGGGGCGCAGCGAAAAGGGGGCCACAAGGAAGCACACTATTCAAAATTCCAGATGAGATACACCTTCGTGCCGATCGTCGTGGAAATACTGGGCCCCACCAATGGAGGAGGTCTCGCCCTCGTTTCCAAAATCGGCCGCCGGTTGACAAGAACCAATGGCGACGACCGTCAGACAGACTTCCTCTTCCAGAGCATGTCGATAAAATTTTATCGTTACAATACAGTGGCATACTAGGGCACCTTATTGGAGCTGCCCGGGATTGACGACAGGCGGGCCCATCCAAGCTGGACCTAACTAAACGTCGTGAAAACAGATTTTATTACACTAATAATTAATTATAACATAATAATAATGATAAATAAAATAATAATAATAATAATAATAATGATAATAATAATAATAATAATAATAATAGGCCTAATAATAATAATAAATAATAAAATAATAATAATAACAGCAACAATCACAACTACAATAAATGTAATTGTGGAGTTACAGAATGCAATTTTCAGTAGCAACGCAAAATAATGGTACGTGTAAGGACAGTGACCCAACGTTCCCAAAGTGGAACACATTTGAAATCAGCTACGTTGCTCAGGCATAAAGCGCTACCACTGAAAAATTTGACCATACACAGGCAAAATAAACACAGATTATTCAAAATGTACAATAAAAACAATTAATTGTCACGTACATGTAACATACAGTTATTTTCAATATTTAGAAGCATAAATGTCAATTTTTATCCGATTTCCACCACAATTATTATTAATGTTCACCAATACAGACTTGAAATCAAAGTAAATAAACACTCCTCCATCGCTGGTCAAGCCAATGAATATTTATGAGATGACTTATAGTCTGTTTCACTGTCTCTCCAGGAGTTTTAATGGTCTGTTCCACTTTGGGAACGTTGGGTCAAAAAAGGTTAAAAAATACAATCTCGATCAGACATTCAGACTCTGAGTCTCTGACTCGATGTCGAGCAGTGACGCATTGTGCAGTTGTCCTAGGGAATAGGACTTTCCAGCATTCCGGGATATTTTAAAGTTTTCCAAATTAATTCCTGGAGACGGGAGATCATATCGAAATACGGGAGACTCCCGCCCAATCTGGGAGAGGTGGCAACCCTAGTAGGTAGGGAGATAGGTAGGTGGACATCTATAAACTTTATATAGCGTATTTCAGTGCCTCACACAAACGCTCAACGAACGACCTTCTTTGCCAGAATTTTCTTGGCCATTTTCATGGCCAACCCAATCTCACTCACCTGTTTGGGGTCGTGAGAATGGGTTGACTGGATTGCGTGGGTCATAATAGTTGAAAGAGCGTTTGTGGATTCCAATTTCGAGGTTCTGAATTCAAAGAAACATGCAATAATTCTCGTCGGGACTAAAAAAAGGAACTTTTCATAATTTGGCGTTATCCCACAGAGAATGGCTTACGTTACGTCCGGTATTCCTTTAGCTTTGCACTCCAGATAGACCTCATCGCCGTCTCTGAAGATTATATACGGCCTTGGATTTTTCGTAATTGATGGGGGCATTCGCACTAAAACAAACGCATCTCTCAAAAATATATTATACAATATTACTCTATCCTCACTGAATTATCGCGCGCACGTTTCGAAATACTATATTACGCATGGTTTTAGATTTTGAATGGTTTTGAACGGATTTTGATCGCAGACCTTGATAGCATTAACTGCGTTTAGTTCGAGATGATGAAAAAGGCCGATATTCCTCCAGCTTTGCACTCTAGATGAACCGCCTCGCATTCTCTGTAGCTTATAGGCCTATGCTGCATTGGACGGCTATTCCACTCTTTTAATACCACGGCGAACTCGAAAGACACTCCGTCAGTATCAAATGTGGAGACCGCAAATAAGTCCTCGTGCACCGTCTGTTTGCCTCCTGAGATTTGACATCTTTCAGCTAAACCTCTTATCGATGCAAAACTTTATGACGAATATAAATCTATTTTTGCTCGATAATAATGAATGAACGATAAAGTTAACACGCTTCCTTGTGCATCTCAATAGGTACTGGTTCAGAAATTTAAAAACATGTATATAATCTGTAGGCCTATGGGTCGGCGTACACGTCTATCGTGTGTGTGTTTATTCGAAGATCGGGAAAATATTCTTTGTCGGAATAATTTTTCTTAGCTACGACTCGTGCTCGTTGCTACACTCTGCGGGATAGAATAGCAATAAATTTTACTGCGACCTGAAATCTCAAATAACTGCAATTTCTCGGGCTTGTTTAATTCACCTCCGAAGTATCCGACAGATTCGCTCTATTTCTCCTTAACTTCAGCTTAACTGAAAACACTTAAGGGCCTACATAGCCTTATTCTAACGATACTTGGGTATTGCATATAATTACGTACTCTATGTCTTCCTGCATGCACACTACTTACTCTAACCAGAATAATGCATCAGGCTGGAAGACTGTCATTGACTCGTTCCGAGAAACTGTCACACCTGCTCTTTGTTCTCTACACTGACTTCCTTTATGTCAGAGCAACCGCTTCAAGCCGGCACTTATGTACAGAGCACGTGCAGATCATCTGCCATCCTACTTGTTTTTCATGGTCACACCCTGTAACTCTGTCAAAGGGCGATTCCCTCTTCGATCAGCAAATGCTGGCAGGTATGTTGTTCCTGGTACACGTCTTGTCTTTGGCCGACGTTCATTCAGAGTTGCCGATTCCTCCACCTGGAACTCTTACCTCCTCATGCTCGTAACTTTCCTACCGAGACTTTCTTTCGCTTGAAACCTAAAACTTACCTCTTCCAGTCTACTTATGACTCTCAATGTTTGCCAGGCTTCAGCATGCACTTATAAACTTTGTAAAGGCATTTTCAAATTACAGTTGCATTGTGTTGTAAAAAAAACAGCTGATCGCACGCTTGACTTCTCTTGACATGAGTTGGTAGCCTACTAGCATTTCACATAAAAACCGTACTCGTAATAATTATATCGTTTTATCCTAGACAATTCTTGAATGTTGCAAAGAATACTGTAAAGAAAAATAACTTGACGTAGCATAACAAAACATGGGTCTGGGTGGTTCAGAATGCATTTTCATCATTTCTAGATTCAAATCACAGGGTATAGTCAATAGCCAGTTCTTTGTAGTATTATTACTTAAAAAGCCATGATAGTCCGGACACAGTGACATTATCCAAACTATTCCACAATTCCCGAACTCTTGCAATGAGAGTGTTCTGCCATCACGTTCCTGTCGGTGTCTTAAATAATTTGTATCCGTGGCCAAGGTTCGCCTTGTTTTGTGCTCAGGTGGTGCGCCATCAGTTGATGCCTTTGCATTAAACATTGAGTGTTAAAAGTTACTAATTATTAGTACTCATTCACAGAACTTCGCCCCAATAATGTGTTACAGGCATTCTAACCCTGTTCTCATTTCTCGTGGCTTGGCAAGGTGCGCGTCTGAGTAGGTTTTTGGAGGGACGCTTTATAAGAGCTCTGAATTAATTAAGTGTATTAGTGCAGCTGTCCAATTAACTTTTAAAGCCAGTTGGCCCTTTAACATGAATTGATTGTAACCAGTCGATTTGGACGCCAGACATCAGCAGAAGCCTCAATCAATGCCAGTGTGGTTCAAGGTTTTGCAGTCCGACCAGCAGCATTTGACATCAACGCTTCCAATCTCTAGCCGATCCATTCCGATTACAAGATGTCAAGTATGCAGATGATACATAATTGACAGTCGGCGGCACACTGTCCAAGAAAAGCTCGAGCGATTACCCGCTGGGTCGAGATAAACAATCTCCAGCTCAACAAATCTAAATCAAGGGATTCATTAAGCCTGACGAAGACAAGTTCACCAACCACCGTCACCACTAGGTGAAGTCGGGCGTGTCGAAAAAATGAACAACTATCAGCAGCGACCTGAGATCCTCGAAGTTACTATCAGCAGCGACCTGAGAGCCTTCTCCCACGTCGATGAGATTCTTGGAGCATTTGCTAGTTCTCTTTAAGCGCTGCGCGTCCTGAGAGCAAAGGGCCAACGTCCTGAAGCAATATATTTGGTGGCTGAGGCCACCACGGATGACCGACTCCTATACGCAAACCTTGACCAAAATGCCTGTGAAAATTATCAGCCCATTTCCCATCTTTCTTTCCTCTCAAAGTCCCTTGAAAGACTACTTTCACTTCAGCTACTGCCCTACTTTGAGCAAGCTGGGCTTCTGCCGGCCGCCCAATCTGGCTTCAATGACCACCATTCCACAGAAACTGCTCTCTTATCCCTATTTATACAGCTATTGATCACTCTCATCTCTCTCTCTTCTGGCGCTTTTTGGTGTCTCATCTGCGTTTGACATGGTTGACCATGAGATCCTTCTTCAGCGACTGGAACTGTCCTATGGCCTCTCTGGTGTTCCTCTTCTTTGTCTTAAATCCTACCTCTCTGACCGCTCACAGTTGGTTGTCCTCGGTGAAACCAGGACTCAGTGGACAGAGGTTGAATTTGGTGTAACCCAGGGCTCGATGCTCGGTCCCATCCTATACATCCTATACATCCTCTTCACTGCTATTTACTAAACATGGGGCAAATGGCCATCTTTATGCAGATGATGCTCAGGCTATTGTAGGCTACATGGTCCGTCAACTGATCAACTCTCCCTTGTTTGCTCCATTGACCATCTTGTCTCTGACCTTCACTACTGGATGTCGACCAACCGTCTCTGCCTAAACACTGCTAAGGCTCAATTAATCTGGTTTGGGACTAGACAGCAGCTTGCTAAACTCAACTTTCCATTGCTGACTGAGAAATTTCCTGCTTACACCTACTCTTCCACAGTCCGCGACTTGGGTGTCACACTTGACTCCTCCCTCACATTCACAGAATATATCTCCAACATGACTCGCTCCTGCTTCTTTCAACTGAGGCGTCTCAGGGCCATCAGACGCTCGGTCTCACCTTCTGTCTTTACCACCATAGTTCACGCATTTATCTGTTCATGTTTGGACTACTGCAACTCGCTCCTCGTGGGTCTTCCCAAGCAGCGTCTTTTCCCCTTCAATCTGTTCTAAATGCATCTGCTAGGCTCATCGCTCGACTCCCCCGGTTTGCCCATATCTCTACTTACATGCTTGATGACCTTCACTGGCTCCCTATTGCTGCGCGCATCCGATATAAGATCCTTTTCCTTGTCTCTAAATCTCAACAGCCTACTGCCCCGAAATATCTCTCGAACTATCTGCGAAAACCGCTATCTGCATCTTCTTCTCGCTCATTGCGCTCTGTAAATCGGCTTGATCTTTTTGTTCACATGACTAAAACTGCCTTGGCCCAGCATCGGGCGTTTGCTGTAGTGGGTCTCACGATCTGGAATGACCATCCTCCTGTGCTCAGAGCCAAACTAATGACTGGCTTTTCCTCATCGGTCTGACGTTCCCTAAAGGCATTTCTGTTTCCCCGGGGCTTTTTCTTTTCCAACTTATTAACCTGTAGGCTACCTGGTTGCGGCGTGCCAACGAGTTTTGCACAATAAACGAATATACTACTACAACCTGGAAACCATTAACATTTGACAAAAGACCACAACGACCAGGAGGATTCAATTTGTAAGCTTGTGAAATGTGTGTTTTTCATTTTACCGTTTATTTTGCTCTACATATGCCTTTTTCTCTGAATATTACGTTTTACAGACAACCATATCAAGTGGCATGAATCGTGTAAGCTGCATATAATTGTTTCATCTGAATTATCAATAGGTCTCGTAAGTAAGTAAGTAAGTAAGTATATTCTTTATTACACCATTAGCAAACGCACAATGGGACAGTAGCTAGAAGCATTGAATATAAAACATAGAAGTAATAAATCGAAATAAAAATTATAAAATAGTAGTCTTCGCATTAAAATGTGAACGCTCATTCAATCGAGTATATCTTGCTCCAGTAGCTGCTTTCCCAGGCGGAGGTCGGATATACTAAACAGGTTGGCTATTTCTGTTTATTACACTAGTTTTCTTTTTGTCTCTCAGCTTCTAGACTCAATTGTCATGTCCTCATAATTGATTATATGCCGTAGTCTGTATTTTATCTCATTAATCTGGATGTGAACTCTTTTAGGAATCTATGGCTTTACTTCTGCGTGACCATCGACTGATACCTGGTTCAACAGAAGATTCCGCATTAGTTCAGATTTATTCAGACTTTTATTCTAATTCTGTCACGATTAAACATTTTGCAAATTTAGTTAGCGAAATTTTAGGGCGGAGCTCAAGACTTACTGTCATTTTGAGCGAAACTCAATGTGAAGCAGAGTGAAGCGACGAAAACAGCCTCCAGAATCTTCATTTTTGTTATCTTTGGATGAAGAAACTCGACTGTATTCCGATTCCGATTCCGATTCCTTCTGCACAGTCGAATACCTTTGCTATGGCCCTTGCACTGGTGAGATGAAATACGAACGGAGCTGTCACAACCCCGATTGTTCAGGTCATCTAGAGCATCAGGCTAAATCTGTTAAATGTTTGATTTTTTCATGAGAGTTTGGTTTGGTGATTTTTTGTCCGCAGTTTTCTTCTGTTACTTGAATACTAGGCTATGTCTGCCTAACCGACAGCTAACCGGCGTCCAGTGATATCGTAAAAGTGAGTTCGTCCAGTCTTTGCAAACTCTATATACAGAAGTCAGTAATTGCTGTCGAAATATGCACTGTTCTGGGTGTTCTCGTGGTCCTTGCAGATAACTTATGGAATCCGGCATTTTACAGCAGTCACATGAATAATCAGTCTTAATTTAGCGACTAATCTACTTAGTGTAATCAAAACTAATTATTCATGTGACGATCAGTGTTCCCTCGATAATCTTGTCAATTAACAAACAAACTAAAACCTGCAGCACAGCTTTCGCTGCACAGCCCATGATATAATTTTTTACGTACAGGATCTTCGTATGTTAGTGTCCATTTAGCAGTATGTTTATCAGATTCAGTCAGTTAAGGAAGTTGCTCACGAGTGACACTGTGGCCGCCTGATAATGCCTTGCTTCTCATCTCTCTCTTGTCTGTCTGGTTTCGCTTATGTAATGGTTTATCGTGTACCGAAGCAATCATCTCTCACTCCTGACGATCTGTCAAACTATCGTCCTATCTCTAAATTTCATTTCCACAACATAGGAAAATGCAGTTTCTAATCGCCTGATCATTCATCTCTCGTTCCACAGGCCTTCTATGCCTTCCTTTCCAATCCGCCTACCATAAATACCATTCCACTGAAACTGCATTATTAACATCCACAATCACTTGACAAGCTCCATTGATAAAGGAAAAGCAACTGCTCCCTTTTCTCATTTCTCCAGATCATATCTGCTGCTTTGACCCCCGTTGATCATCAAGTACTCTTTCACCGTCTCCAGCATTGTATCGCTGTATCCGGTCCCGCTCTCAGTTGATTCGCGTTTTATCTATAATGGTGTTATAGAAGAGATATATGTACACGTAGCGCTAAATATGTTTCATTCTCGATAGAGTTTGAATCCTATCGGTTGAACTCGTCGCGGTTTTATGGTAAAGGGGGGTGTCTTCCAGACAGTTCCCTGGCCGGTGCCGGCCTTAGGGGCGTGCGAACCGTGCGGTCGCACGGGGCCCGCAATTTATGGGGGCCCGAAAATGTCCCAGAAAATTAACATGAACAAGACACCCTAATAATATTATTATGGTTTCGATTAAATCTTCTCTTTTGTCAAAAAAATAGAAGTCAAATGGTACAAGAAATTTAGTTTGTTTCAATATAATATATGTAGGCCTAACATTTTAACTTCTCTATATCCCAGAATTCTCGTGACGAGAAATAAAACTGTCGTTACAATGGGCTGGCGATTACAGTAAGTACCCGTACCTCGGTAGTGAAGATTTTATTATTGTATGCTCTTAGCCTCAAGTTTAAAGTTACAGAAATAATTTATATTAATTTAAGGGTATATAAATAGAAGCTGTTTGGTTAGCCTAGTGACGGATATGCGCGGAGCACATGTACTTGATTCTAGCAGATAATTTATTTCCCGTTTAGTTGGTTGTTAAAGGAGCCATGAAATGTTCAGATTTACAGTCTATACATAAAAGCAGGCATAGACTTTATTCGCGAGTCGTATACTTTTCCATTTCCAAGGTCGAAAATTTAGTTGTCGACTTATAGGGGCCTACGCCAGTGTGAGAATTGTAGAAAAAAGACTGGGGGGTTAGACCGTGCTTCATGTGGAGTTTGGGTGTGCAATGAAGACTTTACTATGGGGTCCTAAGAAAGACTCGGGGGGTTGAACCCCCAACCCCCGACAATTCTCACCCTGGCCTACGCAACGTGGAATTGTGCGCGAGTATATAGGCCCTAGGTCCCTACGGCACTTTTATTTTGTATTTTTTCTCTTACATTTGCAAGCAATTTATTTTTTTATAGTTTATTATTTTACACAGATGTGTGTATGTATATATAATATTTATATGTATACGAATGTTTGTCAAAATTTCCAAGTTTATGTAATTTTTTATTAAAAGATCAATAAAATTATTAGCAATGGAAAACAATTATTTGACTTGTTTCAGAGGGGCCCGTGAAGTATACTCTGCACGGGGCCCGAAATATCCTAAGGCCGGCGCTGCCCTGGCCCATGGATACAGGGCAGGGGTTCCTTTCGATCTATTCTGCCAAATTTTTCTCTCTTGTCGAGAAGCCTCGATGGACTACGTGACCACACTCGCGCGGGAAAGCCCATGTAAGCCTGGTATTCGCAGCATTCGGGCAGGAGAACGTGTCTTGCCCGGATCGCTGCGTGGCTGGTTACTGTTCGTTTGAATTCGGTATGAGAAGTTTATTACTTGCGATATGCTCATAATAGGTTTATACTTTTATTTTCTTATTATATTTTCGATTAAATTTGTATCTGAAATTCATTTCTGTCATTAAATTACTTATGTATTCTAATCACGAAGTTCTTTTTTTCTTGTGACTAGTTCCCAGGTTAAATAAAGTGATGATTCTTCAGGTGAGTCTCGTAGATGTCATAAAATGAGAAGACGTAGCCACGTCATAACTAGAATATCAGTTGTCACATTCATTTCTATCGTGTCAATCACAAGTGCGCTAGTTTCGTTTCCCCATTAGTTTTGATTCTTAATGATACTAGAAATAGTCATCATTATATATCTACATCTCTGTACACAATTCATTCGTATATATAATACAATACAATCGCATTTAATATTGCCCTCCTTCCAAAGTTCAGATGTCAACACAACCATGCGACAGAAGATCGACGGAGCAGAGCAAATGTGAGCGAGGACTTGCTCAAAATCCTTTCACACTTTCACCCAGCCCAGCGCCTAGCCAAGGAAGCACATTCAAACATTATATACAATATAATACTAGTAGATTTGCCCGTAATTTGGGCAGGAGAGGTAGGCATGGAGAGAGCAAGGAAGGGAGGGAGTGAAGGAGGGATGGAGGTAGGGAGGGAGGAAAGGAGGGTGGGATGCATAGACAGACTTCGTAACTAATGTTTGTCTGGGTGTCAATCTGTCTGACCGTCTGTCTGTCTGTCTGGTTTTGCGTCTGTACGTGTATCTCCATAGTGCCCCCAGTGTTCGTGGTCGGGGCCAATTTCGTCTGGATAATTTCGTTCTCAACTTAAGGCAGTTACTTATCTTTTTAAAATTGCTTATCCACTATAGACTGTCTTTATGTCTAACGGACTGATATTCTGGATATTGGCCTGATCACAGCAAGGTTTTGGTGCGCCATCGGTTAGATGCCCTGCGCAATAAAAGATACTAGTTATAATGGGACTCACGCATTTCGACTGACTTTGCTAAAAGGATTGCGGTGTTTCTCAGAAACAGCCATAATCTCGTACTTAACCAATTTGTTCCTCTATAGCCTGTGTGTTAAATCGCCATTGACTGACGGATCTCAACTGGATCCGCCCAGAGGATTGCGACTTCACTTAGAAGCAACATGGATTGATGCTGTGTATTCTGTAGTGGTCATCAAATGCGGAGTCTGCGAAGCGATATGATACCGACGAGATGTTGTTCATGCTACCTAGCTTCAGTTGTGCCATTTTGTTTTTTTTATTGCTTGCTGAATCACAAAATTTCTAAAATTAAAATGAGATAATTACTGAAATATTCAAAGCAGAGACTTTAAGAGACTGTTTATTTCGTAAAACACTTCTGAATTGGAACCATAGTTATTTGTTACAGCTGAATCTAGCCACCATTGGCTATAATTGTAAGTCTTACAAGTGGTGTACCTACTACGGTGATGCTTCGCTTACAGCAGTTCAATACAACATAAACAAATTTGAATGCAGTTTCATTATACGAGGCTCTGATTAATATGTCAGTAGTCAATCAAATCTTTCTGTTAGACAGATACAATAAATTCCGAATAACAATCAAGTAGGCTAATAATAATATCAAGCATTAACTATAATAGTCTATAATAAGCTAATCAGAAAATGTAAGCATCAAGAAATCGTTCAAATGTCACAAAAACTGCTTTAGAACGTTTAATGAGCATGAATATAAACATGCAATTAACCATCGAGTATATAGTTAAAGGTATTTCGTGCTAAAATCAAATGTCTTCACCACGCACTCAAAGCGATGTCGTAATAGACGTTGTTCACCGGAGTGCTGTTTGGCAACTGGTTTAATAAAGAATATACTTTTACTTACTTACTTACTTACGTATATTGAAGTTGTGAACAAGGATTAGGTCCAGCCGGGAAGAAACATTTAATGTTGTTTAAACCAGTGTTTTTTTCTGGAAAAAAAGTTCTGAAACGGAACAAAAGGTTCCGGAACGGAATAATTATGGGCGGGTTAAAATCCCGAGATAAACGGGATTGCGGGTTGGGAGCTGTCTCAATAAACACTGAAAAGAATTCAAAACACTGAAATTAAGTTAAAATAAATAAATTATTGCTTTTATTATTGAAATAAATAAATTATTTTTAGTACCTGAAGAAAGGTGCCGGTGTCACGAAATAGAGTATCCCCCATACATGCGTATCCCCCTTAGCGAAATGGAGTATTCGGTTTAGTTTCCATTTTTGGCGGTTTCTAAGTGTATTCAGTCGTACTGTTTGGATTTATTGCACACATAAAATTTTTGAATTGCGTATCTTTAGTTTGTACGTCGACCTGAAATCAATTTACTTTGTTTTTGGTGATTTTGACTGGAATTTCGTCGAGGCTATCGTGATGCGTATGACGAGGGGGGATAGAATGGTTCATCCCACCGGATACTCTAAACCGGTTTATTCCATCCGGGGGATACGCGTTAGGGGGGATAGAATATCTCGGGACACCGGAACGCCGCGTTCCGGCTGAAAAAAAGCACTGGTTTAAACTAATAATGTAAAGTCCTTTTCAAACGCTTTTTAGCATCACAGCGATACGTTAAAGTATTTATCATTATGCAGTTTTAAGCGACACACTCTAATGACAAAGCATCAATCGATTGTAATTGTGAGTAAAGGACTTTCTCAAGGTCCCACACGGTAATCGTTTCCGAACCCGTATACTCCGCTTTAACAGGCGAAGAGGAGGAGGAGGAGGAGGAGGAGGAGGAGAATCGAACCATTCAGAGGGGCTCCCAGTGCGCGAGACCCCGAGAGAAAAAGCAGGATTTAAGGCGAGAAAAGGAAGAAGCAACGCTACCAGAGAGAATGGTGGTGCGGACTGAAGGAGGAAGTCGGTTCCAAAGTGAGGGACCTATACAGGCAAAGGACCTGGATTGAGCCATAGTAGTCCTGACACGAGGAACTAAGAGGTCAAGACGATCAGAGGATCGGAGAGGACGCAGCGAAGCAGCAGAATGAGGCCGTAGAATAAGATCACCCAAGTACTGCGGAACAAGACCCAATTGAGACGTAAGCACAAGAATAAGCACTTTGAATTGTATACGGGCAGAGAGAGGGATCCAATGGAGTTGTTCAACCATGAAGGTGGAGATATGAGAGAACCGAGGGAGACGTACAATTAGTCTAGCAGCAGCATTGAATACCGACTGGAGAGGAGAAAGACGGATCTTGGGAAGGCCAATAAGGAGAGAATTAAGGAGAGAAAGTATCGTGTGGTTCTTGTTTACATCATAGGTTATCCATTTTCTTCGTCCGATACCATGAAGATACATGTCTATGCATTTGCAAATATTGTTGGATTTCCTCTTTCGCGGCAATTACATGAAGAAAGCAATATGCCTTAAGAAAACGTAATCGTAATCGTAAAACCAAAGTTCTAAAGCGCTACTCTAAAATTAAAGCTAAGCTCAAATCTGCAGCTTATCCACGAGCGCTGCGTCGTATCAGAGGGGTTGCTTGTCTAAAGATTGATGTCCATTGGAGGTCCGAATCTGGTTGCCAGAGAAACCAGGAAGAGTCAGAACAGTTGTTACGGCGGGTTTCGTTGAGGGCAAGAAAACCTGAAAGGCAGAGGATCGGATGGATTATGGTAGGAACCTAGCGAATATGTCAAAAAGGTTCTTGGATCGTCTTATTTCTCGGTTACGAGGTAGTCGTCTGCGCGCAATGCGGTGTAAACTGTTTGAAGAACTGGATCTGTATCCAGGCCCATGTAGTGATTCACTTCACTCGATCGCTCAGTTGACTGGTCTATCTTCGCTGGAGTTTTGACTTCTTTCGAGGTCAGGTCAACTGAAACATATCCCGCGGCTTCTATGTTTTCGTACATGCCATCTGCGTGGAGCATTGATCCTTCCTTGCTTGCGATCTCTTCCCGCAGCGCATCTATGGAATCATATCCCACGTCTTCGTAGACGCTGTTAGGATGAAGAATCGCCGTGTCTCTGGTGATCGTCGTTCGTTTCTTTGTAACTGAAATGAGAAGAAATACACACAAATGCTGGGAACTGCTGGCCATCCAGAGGATTGATCTGATCACCCGTTTCAGTCTTAATTTATGGTTCGATTAGAACTGCGGACTCAGATGATCGCGGAGGCATAAGGCGATGGGAAGCCGGTATGCCAGTTATAAGTCTAAGCACTGGCGTAAACTTGTCCAAAATATTGGGGTGGTGGAGCATTTGGCTATTTATTCTACACTTGTTGCATAGAATGTACAATCCATCTCAATTATTGGGGGACATGTGCCCCGGCTCCCCCCGCCTATGAGTCTAAGCGAGTTAGTCAGTTGATAAGCATGCGACTTAGTCGACTAAGTTGTCATGTCGGTCGCTAACTCATCAAATCAGTCAGTATTTCTTGAGCGACTGAATCCGTGTCTGTAGCACAAGAATAACAATCGAATACCGATTTAATGTTAATAAGTATTTCATATGATCTTCTTACCATTGCATCGTTTTCCAAACAAAGCCACGATAATTCCAATCGTTAAAAACAGGAGACCAATGAATATGGATATCAGAATTGACCGCCACGCTGACGAATTCGTCTCCACGATCTCTATTGGCGCTATAACAGATCTTACATGCTACAAACTAACTGAGAAATCAACTAATAATTCTATTTCAATAAAATTAATGGCCTATGCGTCGGATAGCCGTGCGTAACTTTGGATCCAATTAACGGATCAATAGTTGAAACAATAGGCTATGTGTTTATTCTTTGATTATCCATTGTATTGAGGTCGTTGGTAGAAAAGCAATGTTTTATCCGTCATGTGCATTTACTAAGCTATTACAGAATTTCGGGGTTGGAATTAGCCTTGGCATAAAATTGATTGAAAATTTGCTTACCTGTGGTACCATTGAAAATATGCTTCTCTGTGATACCATTAAAAAGATGCTTCTCTGTGATATCATTGAGAATCACTGTTGCGGTATCTTGACTGTATCCATTGTCACCAACGCACTTGTATTCTCCGAGATATTTATCGCATGTATTGAAGCAGTTTGGACCAATATTTATAGTCAAGTTGCTGTTCGTTACATAGACATAAGGCGGTTCACTGTGAACGGGTTCCTGGCCGTGGTCCCCCACTTTGTACCATTGAACTTTGGGAGGTGTGCTGGGATCAGACGTTGCACTACAGTTAAACTGGAACCGGTTTTGCTGAGTAAGATCAACTGATAGGATAGTTGAACTTGGCAGCGATGTCAGTTTTGTCCTTACTATAAACAACAAAGAAGTTAATATTGTATTAATCAGTAGCTTTTGTTGCGCCGGTGTGCGATGAAGGCGCACTAGAATCGAGTGGTAATCTGGTCAGTGAGTGTTCATCATCATCTTCGGGTTATGAAGATAATGATGATGATAACGATGGTGACGCTGATGATCTGTTAAAATCGGATATATGGTCAATGTAGTGGTGCAAAATGCATCAATCTATACTCTCTTCTGGGACACAATATATTCCCGAATTCGCCGTAAAGTGAACAGAACTGGCGAAGATCCACAAGAGGATGGAAAGGTCGGAAGATAGGCTGCCGTGAATGAACCTAAGCGATATCACAGAACATACCGGGTGGATAGACACAGGAAGCGAATTACAGGGCATTAAGAAGTCAAACATAGAAGAAACACTCGAGATAAAAGTGGTCACCGGGGACTGGAGCAAGTAAAATCCTTTGTGTATTTGGAGAGCAGAGTAACTGAATATATCCATAGGCGGATTGCAAGGACGATATCATATCAAGGCTGGCGAAAATATGGAAGAACAAGTCAATATACATAATGACACCAAATTAAGGATGATAAAGGCATTGGCATGTCCGACAGCAACACACGGATGTGAGGCCTGGGCGCTAAGGAAAGAAGAAGAGAAACGCACCCAAGCGTTCGAGAACTAGTGCGTCAGAAAGTTGCTTAGACAAAAGGGATGACCACCGAACAGGTATACACGCTGGCGAGGACAAAAGCCAACTGCTGAGCCGCGTTCGAACCCGCAAGCTACGCTACTTCTGACACATCATGAGGCAGCCGAGGGACAACATAAGAGTCAGCCTAATGACGGGTCTTGTAGAAGGGGTTCGCAACCGTGGTCGACCAAGAATATCTTGGATTGACAACAGTATAGGATGGACTGGACTATCTTGGACCAGCCTAATGGTTGCAATACGAGATAGAAAACATTGGATAATGTTGACCCATTCATGTAGCCTGCCATCGCAGAACGATGACGGCGACATGACGTGACAGGAAGTCGACCGAGAAAGACAGTGAATCGAGTCCCGTTCTGGATCGGGACACAAAAGAGTATCAAACGTGGATTCATGAGTAAGCGAAGGTTTCGGACTCAATTACATTGCCATAAGCAACCCTAGATTACAAGAGCATCTTCTGCATATTTCATACATATGAGATATCTATAAATGCATCCGGGTTATGACCTCTTGAGTTTTAAACGAACGGCTAATTATGAAAATATGGATCGCTTGGCAGAAGCACGTTCGACATAATAATCATATTTCATATTATCACAGTGCTGTGCCCTCTCTGTTTAGAAGGGGACCCACCCACTGACCAAAAATAGGACGTGATGCTATCGATCTTCACTTCTATAAACATAGATTTATGACCAATCATCTCGAAAGTAGTGCTCCACAAAAATATGTTGGCTAAATCTAAGAAAACAGCCTGCCGGGTTTAACTAATATTGCGCTGTGTGTTTTACTTACGGAGAACGTTCAAGTATCCCGAAGCAAGGACCATTCGGTGAACGTTGATTGCGAAGCACTGAATAGTCATTAGATCCGTTTTCCTCTCTCGGTCGACGCAATCTCGACAAACGTCTCTGATCGTCAGACTTTTATTGTCATTGCTGAACAAAAATCTGTTGGAGACGTTGCCTATCAAAATATGACAACATCATTTGTATGTATTACTGAAACGATACGAATCTACAACGCTGAACGCTAAACGCTGAGTTTGCGCTTAGATTAACGAATAATTATGACATATTGACGAGGTTTATGTACACATGCAACGCCGACAAATAAATTCTTCATGAAAAGGTTCTTAATCTAATATTGTTTTATGAAGCAATTGTTGACTAAATTAGTCTAATATTCGCATAGCCAAGCACTTTCTTATGGATGTTGTCAACCCAAGCTAAACGCTGGTATCTATCTGCCTTGGTCCAACGCTTCATTTCGGTAACAGAGTTCTGTAATGAAATCCAACTCCTGAAAACTACCACCAGTCGTCTGGTTCCTTAATAAACTGCACCATTCTGACTGCCCAACGGGTTAGAATTACAAATACCTAATCATATTTCCATCGAAAGTAAACTTTGGTCTTGAATAGGCTACGGCTGTGACGCCTAAAGTAGGCCTACTTTTCAGCTTTTCGAATGTTGGATGTTAAATAAGGTCACTAGAATTATGGTTATCAGTTCCGAACTAATGCATTGATTCCAGCACTTTCACTATGCTAGGATCAAGTGCACGAATCGGTGAATAAACGCCAGAACGTTGTGATCGTTTCTCAGTCATCGTATAATATGCCACTCAGAATATCATAATGCAGAATTGTATTTAAAATCAACACTGTGTTTGATTTACCAATCATTGGTTCTTCATTCTGAATCCATAAAAAAAGAGGCTTTGGTTTGCCGAAAGCGGAACAGTTGAAGGTAACGGTATCGCCCTCCGTCACATTGACATTGCGTGGAGCATCAGACTCTCGAAGGAAAACAGGAGCAGCTGAAAAACATTATTAACATTATATGAAAAAACGGAAAGGCAAATAGTTGTATCAAAACAACGTGGAAAGATGCGAAAATTGAAATCCATAACCCAAAGCGCTTCATGTAGTATCCAGTTTGTTATGTGGGCCGGATTTGAAGTAGCTATAGTTCATTATACATGGGTTTCAAAATTAAGCAGTCGTACAAGATTTCTAGCTGTTCCATATCCACATATTATACGGATTTAAACTCACGACCTACACGACTGTCCTTTATACGGAATCAATTGGGGAGCAAATTTAGATTCAGACGTACCTCCAACACGAATATTAAGAGTGTGTTGAGTAGTTCCATTGGAATTTGTAGCGGTGCAGACGTAATCTCCTTCATCAGTTTCTATTATGTTAGATATGGTAAGTTCCGTTCCAAAAGATAAGATATCGTGTCTTGCATAAGGCAACGCATTCCTTGGCCGTGACCAGGTTATCCTAGGTAACGGCCTATGAAACAATAGCAAACGAGCGTTGTTAGAAAGATACCGTCAATTAGTTATTTGTATATGAATATGAAGATTGTAGAAACAAATAATACATTAAACATACATCACTTAACACAAAATCCGAAAACTCAACTGAAACGATGTGAACTGAAAACATTGAAACGACAATGGAAACAACGGAGACTGAAGCATCTACATGTAAATTAAACCTACGAATTTTTTTAGGATAAAAACAAATAGCGCACGATATTCGCAAGTTGTTTCTTAAACAATTTTACAGTTTTATACAGGTTAGTTTATCAGAGGATGGGATAGATGAATGGTAACACTCATGGTTAGAAGAGAATTTGATCGCGGTTCGATACCAGTACCCCCTACCTGTAGAGAGTGTGTTTAATTGAGATCCTGATAATTGTACTGTCATGTTTCAATGTAATAATCTTACTGCGTACTTCTCGGTTTGAATTAATAGAGATGACTACTACTGCTACTGCTACTGCTACTGCTTCCCGAAGGTGGCTTATTTCAGAGATTTAAATGTCGGGCTAGCACGGTCCCAACACGGGGACCTTAAATGGCGTGGCACCCATTCAAACGGGCAGCGGTGGTGAAGGATCTCACCCGATCAATTCATTGAAAAATGAGCAGGGTCGAGGCCATTATACGGTCGCTATAGAAAATCGCGTACATTTACATTTACATTTAATTACTTTTCACTTAACTGTTGCTGATACTCAATGGCCAACCAAAAAGAAGGCAAGAAGTTCCGTTCTAGATTAGACTAAAGTGTCTACCACAACACATTTTCAGGCTTTTTATTTTAAAATATTTCATGACTGAGGATCAGTCAAGTGTGAGCTTGGAACAGTTCAAATTGGACGCAAGAAAGGCATTGTCTTGTTCAAATTTTAAACTGACTTAAAAAGTAGTAAGTAAGTAAGCAAACGCACTGCGGCAAACAAACGGGTTAATACAAGTGTAAGAAACTGAACATATCAAGCACAGGCACAAGCAACTTAAATAAAAGGGAAAAAATAATTTGAATCCAATTGATGTTCAAATTCCTAAGTAGAGCATTCTAATGATAAAATGTTTTCTAGACAGTGTATCAACCCTGGGGACCTCACGGTTATGTGGACGGGGGCGTAGCGAATAGGTGCTGGTCTTGACAGGGGGAGGAGGCTATGGAGAATATGACTAGGATTGTTAAGGACAGCCAAAAAGAGAGTGGATTCAGCTCGGTCACAGAGGGCGTCAAAGGGAGCGGCGCCAGCTGGCAGGTAATTGAGCCGTATCAATTTCTTAACAAAGGCACAAAGGCGAGTGCGCTGGCCACCATTTGCGAAGACCCACCATACCGGGGAGGCATAGAGAAGGCGAGCAATCGTGGTTGCGCGGACAACGTCATGTAGTCGCTGCCCAGAAAGACCATGCGCAGTGAGGCAGCGTATAGCATACAGATACTGGTTAGCTTTAATACATATACTATCTATGTTGCGATTGAAACTTAAACGATCGGTTAAGATAACTCCCAAGAAAGCGGCCTGGTCCCTAGTGATGCCAAGGAGGGCAGAGGGAAACAGACCGAGAGGCGGGACGCCTAATAAACATTTCTTTCGATTTACTACAGTTTAGTTTAAGGTTACAAGTGGCTGCCCATCTGGGGACATTTTCTAATTCGGCAGAAGTCGTATGGATAGCAGATGCAGGAATTAGCAGATAACAATCATCAGCGTATTTTAGTATTTTAAAAGGATATGATTCATGGTAAGCTAACTGATGTTCCAAAATTATCGTTGACATAACTAATGACAACTATTAGGAAAACATAATCCAATTAATTTAATTCGAACTGCACAAAGTTGCTAATGAATTCCGACTTGTTTTTCACAGTCAGACAGTATTGTTGGTCTACATAGGGCTTAAAATTCAGTACGTCAAATACAAAAGAGAATTTATTCTAAGCGTGATAGTGATAACTGACTTTCCTGAAAAGATGCACTTCAGAACGATACTGCGACCAATGAAAGCGACATCCTGTGACGCTGAAAAGTACGTGATATTCGGAGGAAAATCTGGCAAACGCTCCGAATCTGTAGCAAAATGAAACCCACAGTTGCATAGTTATAGAAGTGACAAAAAACCGGTCCTTAAGATCTGTACTGAAATCCCTAAAGACTGGTCTTTCGGTCCAGGTGTTATAATGATATAACCCTACAGCCCACTTTAATAAAACGAATTGACATGCATGCTAAACATGACACACATTGAAAACAAGCAGAAGGATCATGTTTACGTGGTTGTTGCTTATCCTTCTGATGAATAGGACCGGATGTTATATTAGGCTGTACAGTGTTGTCTGTGCAGCGCTCTTGTAGCGGCGTGGTCGCCTTACGGCGCTCTAGATATTGTCTATATTATTATTATTATTATTATTATTATTATTATTATTATTATTATTATTATTATTATTATTATTATTATTATTATTATTATTATTATTATTATTATTATTATTATTATTATTATTATTATTATTATATTATTATTATTATTATTATTATTGCCAGAGCATTTGATTGATAACCACAACCCCAAACTGTGCAACTGATCTGACTAATTGGAAAAGATTCCTGAAGCAGTTGATAAAAAAGAGAAGATAAGAAGAGGAACCTCAGAAATTCTTTACAGTGGTAATGTCGGAGCCATTGGTTGATGTGACAAGAAGCCAATTTATTTTATCACTTCAAAATATGTCAATTCACCAAATGTTACTGTACTAAGATATGATCCAAATGAGCACAAAAGGGTTGAAGTCAGACTCTACACGCAAGAATGAAAGATTTGCCGAAAAGAAGAAAAGCTGTTTTGTGGTGTTCACGTTGTAAAGTTTTCTTTGTTTTTGCTCTGGAGATGATAACTGTTTCAAGAACTATCCCCAAGAAGTACAGTGTTTACAGAATTTATTTTAGTTACAGTTACAGTTATAGTTAATGAGTTTTCATTTTAGTTATAGTTACAGTTATAGTTAGTATTATTTTTTGGTTACAATTATCGTTAACGAAATCATTTTTTTCGTTAACGAGACTCACACTGATATTGAGACGCGTTACAAAATTTCCTTAGAGCTTCGAAAAGCTTTGAAGACTGTGTGCATTCAGCTTCATGAATACACGATGCTCCATATTCACCGGCATCCACGGCGAACATGGGCTATTAGCTGTAGTGCACTTTCACGTTTTCATCTTTGTACATGTTGCACTTTTTAATCAACCAATCAATCAATCAATCAATCAACTTTTCAGTTTTTTTAATGAAAATAACTATGAATTTTCGTTAGTGTTATTTTCGTTATAGTCATAGTCATAGTCATAGGCGTAGTTACATTGAGGCAAGAGGAGGCAGTTGCCTCCTCTTGGTTTTATAAATTTAAATATTTTCCTTGGGTTAAGGGCCATCCATATAATTATTACGTACGCAAAAATCCGGGAAAATTGGACCCTTCCCTGTTCGCACGCGTACTTTTTTCACCCCCACCCCACCCCAGCTGCGTACATACAGTTGACGCACCCCCCCCCCGACCAGCTGCAGAATGTGTCAGTTACACAAGTCCAGGAAGAGACTGTCTGAACTTTAGGCCAGATTGAAGGATGAGTAATCCATGGACTCACTGTTGAGTTGTTTGATAGTTTAATAATCGCTTTCTGAGGTAAGGTGGCATACAAGTGACACCTCTCCCACAGTCCTACTTCCTCTGGTAGTACCATATAGCTGGAAAGACTGAACTCAAGCTCACTTGAAGGCCAATCAATTTGCGTACGTACATTATCAGTAGACCCTCCATTCGCAAGCGTACGCAAGCACATGCATTTCGGTTGCCCCCTCCATGCGTACGTAATATATGGATGGCCCCTTGTAGCCCTGCACCTGGATGTTGCCTCCTCTTGAACGGTGAATCCTGGCCCCAGAGAAGAAATTTAAATAGAAATCCCCAAAAGTCATAAAATCTTTGACCGAGAAATCTCCCAAAAAATGTCATCAATTTCTATTTCTTTGGGGAGCAATCTTCAATAGAAGGTCATCAAATTTTTGTTCAAGATTTTTTGCCTCCTCTTGAATATAAGTCTGGCTACGCTCCTGGTCATAGTTAATGATATTTTTAGTTAGTTATAGTTATTGTTAACTAAATCATTTTTTTCTTTAACGAACATTTTTTACTGTTAACGTTAACGAGAATAGCACTGAGTATTGGAAATAAATTGCTCTATAAGTTTATCACAAGATGCACGACCAGATGATTTATGACAAAACAAAAGGAAATTTTCATATTTTTCAAATTTGTTTCATAAATATATCCATTTTTAAAGTATTGTGAACCTTGACCTTTTTGTGACCTAGATTTTCAAAATCACTGAAAATGGTACAATGTTGACAATTATGTTTTTGGAATCTCTAACCTCAGATTAGTAAAAATAAACTCCAAGTTCATGTCTGTATCTCATATATAGCCAGCGAGAAGCTGATGGAGGGAGGATTGGAGTGTATTGTAGGTGAGTAATATGACTTTATATTCAATTCGTTCAGGTATAGTGGATAGATTTTAGGACAGGAGTGATATGGTGGTGTTTGGGGTTTTAGTCAAAGCACGGGCTGTGAATAGATTGGAGGCGATTTATTTAAGTGATGTCAATATTCAGAAAGAGCGTGTTGCAGTAGTCTAATTTAGCGTGAACTATAGATGTAGCGATTGTGGATGTCATTTTGAAGTCGAGCATAGGGCGGATTTTGCGAAGGTCACACATGTATAAAACAGGAGCGGGAATATGGGTGATGTTTTCAGAGAAGTTAAGGTTTTGGTCAAAGATCACGCCTAGATAGCGGACAGGAGAATTAGGAGTGAATTTCTGGGTGGATGCAGAGTCAAGGTTGAGGAAAATAGGTGGACCTGGAATTTTCTTGAGTTAGTCACGCAGACCTATAAATTCAGTTTTTGACGGATTCAAGCACATGAGATTTGATGTCATCCAGTAGAAGATTTGGGTAACCACGTGGAGAAGGTGATCTATGGAATGGCAGAAGTTGTTTGGAGAGAAAGAGATGAATAGTTGGATATCGTCAGCATAAAGGTGATGATCAAATGAGGATGCTTTGATGAGGAGCTGAGTGGAGTAGTATGAAGGATGATCAAAAGAGACCCAAGAACAGATTGAACCTTGGGGAACACCACAGGTAAGAGGACATAATTGGGATGAGGTTTCCGATGTTTTAACGAAGAATGAGCGGAAAGAGAGCTAGGACTGAAATCAGAGGAGAGCAGTGTTAGTAAAACTGAACAAGGTTGACAGTCTTGATCAGTGTCCTTGATTTGATTTTCTTTCAAATGAGGCGACTAAACAGGTCCTCATCAACCTCATCGCTGACCGCTTGCGACTGTACGCTATAATTTCATACACGCTGAAGGGACGCAGACGTACATCATTTATAGTCAAAGCAGCCGTTGAAATGTCATCTTGCAAGTCAACAACCCTCATCAGAGAAGATGCAGACCTATTGGTTTGTGTTACGGTATCACGCTGCAAATGAATAAGGACCTTTATTTTCGGTCCGACAAGGTTCTAAAACAGTTACTTGATCTTGATGTATGCTCTGATCTGTTGTTCGCTCATGTGTTCTCTGGTTGCGACAGAACTTCAGGAATCTATGGGTTTCGGCAAGAAGTCAGTCTTCCAAAAAGTAGTAAGTGGCGATCCTATCTTTTGCATTTGTCCACAGAGCTTCTGTGCATTAAACGCAGATCAAGTTACTGTAGAGACCAATGGCTGCACAGCAACGATATCCATGTTTAAGGGGATTCAGTCTGAATCTCTAGTGTCACTACGCTACAGCATCCTTTGTAGGAAATAGTCCACTGCAAATACCTTTGTGATGCCCGAAAGACTGCCTCCAACACCATCGGCCACAAACCTTCACTCCCGGCGAGCTTACTTACAAGTCATGCAGTGTTGGGCAAGAGTGACAACATTGATCCTATTAAAAGGGGCTGGATTATACAAGATGGAAAATTTGTTCCAGTCATAAAGGACATTAGTCCTGCACCAGAAAAACTTCTTAAAATGATCCGATGCATATGCTCTGCACGATGGAATACACTGCAATGTAGCTGCAACCGACATAGGCTTGAATGCACCACAGCTTGTGGACACTGTCAGCATGGCAACTGCGACACTACGACTCAAGAGCCAGTTTCAGAGGAAGAGAACATTGAGGACACTATTTTTGAAATTTTGACTTTGACCACACTATGTCCTATTTTTAACAGACGTTAAATGAAATTAATGTAATCAGTAATTTTCAAAGATAAAATAATAAACTTTGCTTAGTGTTAAAATATTGATTCCCAAGCTTGTTTCATGTCGTATTCAGATCACTTCCTGTGGTCCGATTTTTGCCAACTGTGGCTATGTCCTTCTACAAACTATATGCTCCATAAAAACATAGCATGTTTTCTTGCAATTTCTTGTGTCATGTGGCATAACTACCCGACTAATGACACTTAATTAGGAGTATACAAAGAGTTACCGTACACAAATAACGTGTTTCTTTACTTCTAACTACAAGAGCAAAGCCCAGAAATGTGAACATGTATTTAAATGAAGTTTAAGATATAATTTTCTGCGAGCTAAGGTATTTACAAAAACTATCAAGCAACAACTGTATTGCTACCTTTTGAAACTAATACTCGTCTATAGCTTCCGTTCGATTTCACGTCTAAAGTTGGATTGTAAACAGTGGTTTTGTAGACTTTCCCATCAAGTTCGTCCTCCTTGTCAGCATAAGCAAAATAAAGATCACCTGAACGAAACAGAAAAATCAACTGATCAGAAATGGAGAAAATATCTTCGCATGTGACGCTTTTCAATTCTTTCTTTGCTTTCGTACTAGTCTCACATAACGAAAGACTCTCGTATAATGAGTCTCGCCTTGTCATTCATACATGCATACATAAATGCATACATATGGATGGTGTTATGCAAAAGTGGACCAACCCTCAAAATAACCAAAAAATGTTTTATTTTTCCATTAAATTCAAAATCATTTTCCGCACATATGCATACTTGGATCAAGCTCCTAGGTAATCAGGTAATTAAGTAATTAGCTAAAATTGATTGGACCAACCTGCGACTCTTGTATGCACAACTGGACCAAGCCACAGAACCGTGGCTTGGTCCAGTTGTGCATACAAGAGTCGCTGGTTCCAAGCCGAGTCCTGTGGCTTGGTCCATTTGCGCAGACAAAGTAATACGAGCGCGGCTGGACTAAATCCTGTTGCATCTCATGTCTCAGCAAGAAGTGTAGATGCCGCAAAAGAGCTGTGCCAGAGAAATGGTAGAGAAATGTCATAAAACGAAAAAGAGAACATGGTGAAACATAAGCTTACACTTCAAGATCTGGAACAATTGGCCACGGTCCTTTGTAGAGAGCAGACTGGGACGTGGCACCCAGAGTAACTACTGCTGATGGGTTTCCTTGTTTTCTCAAAACAACTTCTTTCCACTCCCGTTTCTTCGTGAGAGTAGCAAAAGAACTGGACTTCATTTGCAAGTGTAGGCCTAATGACTTATAGTGTGGGAAGTTTATGTGAGCTTTGGTCTTTGGGTTTTGTTCACTGGGTTTTGTTCACTGGCTCTTTAAATTCTTCCCTTGTTTTTCTCCAAAGGTGCCTAATTATAAAGTCAGTTAAGTTACTTTCTTACAAAATTTAGTTACTTCCATATTTCAATAATAAATTTCATGTTCTGTAATAACTACTGTTATAATTTAGTAATTTATGGCAAAAGTGTTGTTAAAAATATAGCTAGCTAACTGTTTGTCAATGCTCAGATATAAATGCATTAAGAGCAACTAATCACCTCTGCCTCAACACTAAGACTCAACTGATCTGGTTTCGGACTAGGCAGCAGCTTGCTAAACTGGACTTTCCATTGCTGACTGAGAAATTCCGTGCCTACACCTACTCTTCCACCGTCCGTGACTTGGGCGTCACACTTGACTCTTCCATCACATTCACACAGCATTATATCCAACATGAATCGCTCCTGCTTCTTTCAACTGAGGTGTCTCAGGCAGGGGCGTCTATCCCCCCCTAAGTCATTGGAGCAAGGTCCATTTTCCCCCTCTTCTTCCCCCCTTCCCGTTCCTTCCCCCCTAAAATGGTGGCGCACACACGGACAGATCTTTCCCCCCCCCCCTATTTCTTGGATGGAGCATTTGCTCCAAGGTTTCTATGGTGTAGACGCCCCTGGTCTCAGGGCCATCAGACGCTCGGTCTCACATTCTGTCTTTACAACCATAGTTCAAGCATTTGTCTGCTCACGCTTGGACTACTGCAACTCACTTCTCATTGGACTCCCTAAGCAGCGTCTCTCCCCCTTCAATCTGTTCTAAATGCTTCTGCTAGGCTCATCGCTTGACTCCTCAGCTATGTCCATATCTCTACTTACATGCTTGATGTTCTACACTGGCTCTCTATTGTCGCACGCATTCGTTATAAGATCCTCCTCATTGTCTTTAAATCTCAGCAGGGTACTGCTCCGAAATATCTCTCGAACTATCTGCGAAAGCCGCTATCTGCATCTTCTTCTCGCTCGTTGCGGTCTGCAAATCCGCTTGCTCTGTTTGTTCTCAGGACTAAAGCTGCCTTCGCCCAGCACCGGGCGTTTGCTGTAGTGGGTCCCACGATCTGGAATGACCTTCCCCCTCTGCTCAGGGCCAAACTAATGACTGGCTATTCCTCATCGGTCTCGCGTTCCTTAAAGGCACTTCTGTTTTCCCGGGGCTTCTGTGCTGATAGCGTCTCTGAATAGTTGCGAGAGGCGCTCTATAAATTTCTAGATACAATACAATACCATTTATTGGATACTTTATAAAAATTTTGAATAATTTTGCCTAATGTTGTCTGTTGCCAACTTTATACAATGATTACTGTCACAAAATATACAGTTCATGTGAAAATTTTATAGCTTTAGGTTAAACCTTTAGCTTAACAATAGCCTAAGGCTATAGATTTGAGAAAAGTTCAGTCATTACAGCCTGTCTGTCCTTCATTGACATCGTCTCTGACTAACCATGAAAATAATAGGTTAATCCTGTGGTCAATAACGCACAATGATCTCGGATTCAAATGGACCAACCCACAATATCTTAAAATTCCTAGGATTCAAATGGACCAAACAACATTTTATTTTTTAGATGAAAGTTCTTTAACAAATTGCTTAATACAATATTATCCTAATATCAAATGTATGCTTTTGCACATACATAAAAAAAATTAAATATTTTCCATTATAATTGAAAGAGAAATTAAGAAAAAATTGTTTTCTGGACAATAATGAATTTGTGGGTTGGTCCACTCTTGCATAACACCATCCATATAATTATACATATTTTTGTAAGAGATGACATTGGCTGAGGTACGAGATGTAGGAAACTCACCACCACATTTCAGAGTAGGCCTATGTTCCTGAATCTAACTGAAAACAATGGCGCAAACTTTACATTAGGTGTCATTCACAGACAGCCAGAACAGTCACTTGAATTATTTAATACTGAACTAAATCAGTTATTATTTGATCTAACAAAAAAGAAGAAAGATATAATCCTTATAGATGATTTTAGTATTGACTTGTTAAAGTGCCAAAAGCACTCCTTAACCAACTCTTTCTACAATTATATGGCTTCTTACCACTTTCTCCCAACAATTATTCGACCCACTAGAATAACAAGTCATACTTCAATCTTAATTGATAATATTTACAATAACTCATCGATGAGACTCATACATTCAGCAATTATAACCTATGACATATCTGACCACTTACCTATTGCGGTTTGGTTTAATATAGACCCCATTGTAAACGATGATGTAGCTTATAGCACTACTCGTATTTTAAGCGATGAATCGATTAAATTATTTTAGAGAATTACTTGCTTGGACGCCAATTTCTATATCATGTCAAAAATGACTCTAGGTTTGCATACGTTAAATTTATTGAACTTGTTCGCGCAGGTTATAATTAAGCATTTCCACTGGTCCAGATATGCATTTGAACAACCTTAGATGTCTAAAGGCTAAACGAAATCATGCAAAATATTCAAACTATACCTAAAATGTTTTAAACAATCGAAGACCATAAAGCAGTTGAACTTTGTTACTTATAGAAATAAATGTAAAAACACATAAGCTTGCAACTCTGACACAGCCATTGTCAAGTGAAAGACATTTCTAGCTAAGTCGCAGTCTTCTAAATAACTAACAGTCTTTAATATTATTTTCATGTATGAAGTGCGTGACCTATACAAGACTGCTAAAATATATTTTGAAAATTTTACATATTACAGAACTGCGTGTACTCTAAGGAGTTCAGCTCACTGTTGGTAGGGCTGTCAGCTTCAATTCCATGGAGGATAAACGGTTTACAGTGTGCACTAACGAAATGTAAGAAAACAGGTTCACCAAATTTGTAGCATTTGCTATATAAAGAATTAAATGACCTGTAAAACTTAACGCGCATTTCATGCTTACTAGTTTTAAATGACTTGTCTGCAACCAGAAAACAGCCCAGATATTTTAGATTGTCCACATAACTGATCTCTACTCCGTTGACGCTAATGTTTTTACACATATTACGGAAATGTGATCCAATCCCTACGACTTGAGATTTGGCTACATTTAGCGTCTAGCCCAAAGAGAAAGTGTAACGAACGGATGTTCGTTATAGTTTATTTTTTATAGTGCGCTCTATTAATTTCTATAGTGAAGATAGCTAGTGCTAAATATAGTTTGGCGCCTAAGCAACAGTAACAGCCAATCAGAAGGAAGCGCGCTATTTTTAAGGTTGGATTTGATTGGTCAGAGCAGCGCGGGAAAGCTTCGCGGGCTTTGAGGTCTATTTAAGGCACAGCGCCGCCATTTGTGTGTTGGCCAGTCGACGTTTGGTGTTGTAGGTGGAAGTTGTGTCGCTGTGTTGACAGAAGTTCTTGTAAACTTTGTGTTTAATGATTGAAATACGTCGTTTGCAATATTTCTGATCGGTATATTGGTAGTGGTAAGTGACGGAGAGACGGTAATCGAGGTTTTGTATCGTCTAGCTATTGATTTTATATTGTAGTTAGATGTAGATTTTGATTGCGCTCGGAAATTGCGTAGTTATCGTGATAGTTTATGTTGCGCCTTGTGAATTAACTGTGTGTTATTTACCTGGTGTGTGTTTTAGTAGAGTCTGTCGGAATTAAAACCGGAAACTAGTAATTTAGCTAATTAACCCATTCGTGGCCATGTTCCAATATTGGAACATGTCAGAAAAATACATATAATTTTGGCAGGGTACCTGTTGAATGTTGTATTCGTAAACACATGATGTTATTGGTCAATAGGAAGGTGAAATTTGCTCTTTTCATAAATATCTGAATGATTTTCTTAGGGAAAAAAATTATTTAATTGTAAAATTTAGCCGTTCGCAAAAAATGAAACTTCAGAAATTCTTTTTGTTTGATCCCGCACAGGTAAGAGTATTTTATGTATGTGTTATAATTAGCTGAAATGTTGCTTTTGTTGTATAAAATAGCAGTTTTATTCCGTTGGCGCCAAAAATAGGCCTAATATGCACAAATCGCAATGTTCCAATAGTGGAACATGGCCACATGGCAGTCCAATTCTCAGTAATTTAACACTTCATACGCTTCTGTGGTTCAGTGCGCCTATTACAGTATTATCCTTAACCAAGTCAAGCGCAATGTAGTACTTTCTCAATGCTTGTATAATTTGTTGCATTAAAATAATTATGTACAAATTTTTATAGTAGCCTAAGCAGAAAAGGTCAATTTATTCAACACTCATTGTTATGTCTTTGTTTAGGCTACAATGAATGTTTGCAGGTTTTCTGGGAAAAAAACTGTAACTGCCACAACACTAAATGAATTACTTGCCAACATTACAACCCGCAGTTTCAGTTTTCATAAGCCACCTGATGATGAATCTGATAGTGACTCTGACAAATCCGACACAGAAAAAGGCAGCGACTACGTAGCAGATCATTTATCGAGCAAGATTTTGAATGCACCAGCAGAAGCTAAAATAGATGCAGAAGATAGTGGGGACAGTGGTGGTGGAGAGGAATACAGTGTAGCTGTTCTAGAAGGCAGTAATAAAGGCATGCTGCAGCGAAGAAGAAAACATTTTCCAAGACTGTGGAAAGTGGAAGAAAGGTGACTTGAAGTCCCAGTACATCAGTGGTTTCTGAACAATGTGATCACACCAAAAATGGCCCTACAGAACTGTTTTAAATATTCTGGCCCATTGAATTATTTCAATACATCAAGAACCAGTCTGAACTGTATGCCAGACAGTATAATGCTACCAGTATGTTTGAAGTAACAGTGGAGGAGCTGAAGCTGTTCTTCACAGTGTTGATGATATCAGGTTATAGTTCACTACCTCGAAGAGACTTGTACTGGAGTTAGATGCAGACATCGGAATTGAAGCTGTTGCCCAGGCCATGCCAAGAAACAGATTCAGAGCTATAATCGAGAATCTTCATTTCGCTGACAACACTACTTAGCATCTGACGACAAGTTTGCCAAGATTAGACGACTCGTCGCCCATTTGAATGAAAAGTGCACGAAACTGCTTCTAGCTTATGTAGAGCATGTCGATGTAGACGAGAGTATGATTCCTTACTACAGTCATCATGGGTGCAAACAAACTATTCAAGGTAAACAGCATGCACAATTCATTCATGGGTGGCACAGACCAGATGGACGGAAATGTGGCGGGGTATCGTGTGAAGCTACGCAACAACAAATGGTGGTGGCAAATATTCACACACTTGATGTCTGCATCCATGTCCAATGCCTGGATACTGCACCAAAGACAGATAAGAAATGAAAGGGCTAGAGTGACTGAGCAAACTGACAACAATTTTGATGACGAAGAATTGCCTAAACTGGATTTCTTTGGCTTCATTCGCAAGATTGTGGCTACCTATTTGCTGTTGTTCAGTGAGCCACAGAATCGGGGCAGACCATCCTCAACTGCAAATAGCAAAGCCGTTCTTGTGAGAAACATTCCAGACAGTGTCAGACTCAACAGCAATGCCAAGCACTACCCAGACAATGTGAAACAGGGTAGATATCGATATCGTGTCTGTAACAACAAAACATCTGGCTGTGGTGTCTGTCGCGTTTACTTGCAGCCAGTGAACGGCTACAAAATACTACTATAATCAGGTCTCAGAGTGACTGCTTACCTGCAAATTTTGCAGTATAGCCTAATAAAGTATAGGCATGGACAAGAACAAGCAGTCACTGTGGCATTTCTCTAGTGAAGTATCAAACATATGGATGTTCCAATATTGGAACAATGCCATGTTCCAATAATGGAACAAAATATCTATGCGCTATATAAATAAAATTTAATGAAATTATCACAAATGTGAGTTAATTCCTTCTATTACTTAATATGACGTTGCTAAATATCAAAATTTTTTATCAAAATAAAATTTGGCCACGAATGGGTTAAGATATAATTTGTGAACTATTGGACAGATCTTTGATAGATAGCAGTATTGACACATAGAAACTGTTTAAGTGTGAATTCTCAGTTTAATTGCGTACGTTGTCTGATTTAATTAATAAATAGTTAAAATCATTGTAAATTGAGTCATGGCAGATAGTCAGTACAGAGAACTGCAGTCAGATTTGTCAGAAATATGTAGTTTAATAAGAGAATTGATGAAGCGCCAGAATGAGCTCGAAAATAGAGTTCATGCTCAGGAGCGGGAAAGGGAACAAATTGGCGGGAACTTTGGCCCAAAAATGCTGCTGTGGCGGGAGATGAAACTGCGCCACGCGGAGATGTCCTACATGAGTCGGCGTCTTGGATAGACATTCCTGGTACACCCGAGGTAGTGAGTAATAGGAGAGTAGGAACTCGACCGAGCGGATTGCTTAGTCGAACACCTATCAATGACACCAGGTTGCCCTCTTTCATTATTACAGGAGAGGAAGAACTGGTAGTGGATAACCTTTGCCCGGTTTCTCCATTGCCCCGTTCTCTGTCAATCACTTCCCCACAGCAGGGCGCGTGGACGCTAGAGGGCGCCACGTAGGCCTACGCCACAAAAGCAAATGTCGATCATAGCTTGGAGGTCACACCTTATTAAAATAAGGTCATCTGCATACATTACGTACCCCAAGTACGTCTCCCCAAAATCAACAACCATGGCTGGTTCGACTTAGCTTTTCAATAATGTTGACGTAAACAGCAAACAGAACAGGAGATAGAACGCCACCCTGCCTAACTCCACAGGTTAGAGTTATCAGGTCTGATAATATATTTTTCAACCTCATTAAAGCTGAACTCAGACTATACCTGGTTATAAGAGCGGTTAGAACTTCACGAGGAACCTGTCTGTCCATTAGCCTATTGCAATGTGATTCACTTTGTCAAAGGTTCTTGACATATCCAATGCACATAAGTTGACAGTGGACCCATGATCTGTAAAGTAGTGGACTATACTGCTCTGGCCGCAAGGATTGCACGTGAACAGCCCAAGCCCCTTTTGACTCCAAACTTATGTTTCTTCTAATTTGTTTTGTCTTGGGGATGGTTGGGGATGGATTCCAATTGGGAGCGTACCTCTCTCTTTTCTTCTTTTCATTTCTTTTCTTCTTAGTTTTTGCTCTTACATTTACTATATCTAGCGTGTTTATGTTATCATCTGATCGCTCTTACCGTGTTATACATAATTATATACAGGAGGCCCCAAGTAGCGGGATTTCGATCCCTTCAGGTTTCTCTTTTTGCTTGAACCGTACAATGTTTTCTGCGCATATGCAGTTGCTTAATCTCACGTACAATGGTATGAACAATTAAAGTTATGGTTATGGTTATATATAAATCCACACATAAATACATACATAAATACATACACACAAATACACACATAATTACACATAGGCCTACATGCATACAAGAATAAATACATAAATCCATGCATTTATACACATATTGCATATACGCATGCATACATACATGCAAATACGCTCAACAGAATGATAATGTTATATTCTTGACGTAACAGACGTTATTCAATACGACCTGTACAAAATGTTTACAATCTTTAATAGTTATGCAAATAACAGGATTCTGGTCATAATGACCGTCTCTTCTAACTATTAAAAAGCTATTAAAGAGCTTGCTTATATCCTCATTAGCAAATATGTTTTGAGCTGATCATTACCGTTGAATGCAGCTAGCATCCTTGGTGATTGCTGCAATCGCCTTGGAGCTGGGTCGACGGTACTCGACGCGATTTCCCAAATAAATGTCGGAGTTGGAAAGCTATTTACTCTGGCAGCTGCAATGACAAACGGAAGACCCGCCGGAACTGTTATATTGACTACTTTGGAATCTACTGAGTCGTCTTCAAGAAATGCTCTTTGAATATGTGCGATGTTTGAAACAGCTGTCCCATACTGATTCCTAGCAATACAAATGTAAAAGCCTGCATCTTCTTCACTTGTTGGGCTTATTCTTAAGTCACCATCCGACCAACTGCCAATATTTGGACGAAATGAGCCATCTTTGTCTTTTTTTTCCCATGCATACCTGCAAGAAACAAATCTGAAACTGCATTCTGTTCGTATGCTACCATGGTTTGCCAGCACTAACCCTGTATTCAGTGCATAACATTTTACGCCAAAAGAGCATTACTAGGTATCACATTGGTCTATAATTGATGTATTGCTATCAACTGCTACCATTAAGTTTTTGTTGACTACTTCTGTTAAGGTACATCAATACACAGCTACAATACAAGATCTTCACGGAATTAAGTCATGCAGCTCCTAGGAAGGTCATGCAATTTTCAATAAAATGCTCTGGCCCACTGCTTTGGAATACTCTCCCACGGGACCTCATTCAAGCTCCTAATCTTGGTCTATTTAAAGTACAAACGAAACGCTACCTAATGTCCTCGCAGATTTGATTGTTTGCATGGTTTGATACTGTCTTTACCTTGCACTGCACTGCTTAGATTCCTTGCATAAGATTTGAAATGTTGTTTGAAATGATCATGAAGTTATGTGTTGAAATGGCCGTCTGTTTCCTCCTCACATAAACTGTTTATGTGAGGAGGATAATCCAGGCTGTAGCGGGACAGTTGACCCTTTTGAATTACCCTTTTGTCGCCAGTACTTGAAATGCCATAGGCGAACCGGTCATAATTTGATTTGTCTGTTGTTTAGTGCTTCAATAAACAATTTAATTCAAGTAGGCCTACGTGGGAATAACGCATCTGTTAGGGGTTCATATTTCCATCGGCTGTCGATATGTAGCCGACTTATGTGTATATGGCTGTTTATATGCACGTAAGCATGTATGTACGTAAGTACGAATGTATGCATGTATGTAGGCATGTATGTAAGTATACATGTATCGTAATCTCGAGACTTCTATAGCGCCCAAAAAAGCTGAGTCGCGGGAACCAGCTTATGCACAGGCGCGTATGTATGTATGCAGGTAGGTAGGTAGGAATATCAGGAAACTTATTATAGCGCATTTAGATACCTCACACAAGAGCACAAAAGTTAACATAACGTAACATAGCATAACAAGGGTTTTAAGTGGTTCAGAACCACTGCAAATTGACCAGGAATGCTTAATAGCCCAAATTTCCTAGCTTCCTCTTAAAAGCTGTGATAGTGTCCACTGAGACAGTACTATCGGTTCAAACCATTCCACAGGTCTACAACTCATGCACTGAAGAATTTCTGCCCTAATGTTCCTTTCGGCTTCCTAATTGATTTATGCCTGTGTCCTCGAGTTGCTAATTCAAAGAACCTCTCCCACTGCAGTGCTTCCTTTCCAGTGATAATCTTATAAGCTGAAGCATACAAAAAGGGTAACTCAATTAGATCTCCTCTGCTCCTCCTTCTTTCCAATGTTGTTATAGACCACACATTTTCAAACTTTCTTCATTACTCAAATTCTTGTAGCCTCAAATCATTTTTTTGCTCTCCTTTCCACTTTCTACAGCTTTCCCATGTCCTGTTTCAGGTATGGATTCCATACCTGGATACAGTATTCCAACTGTGGCCTTACCAGCGATTTGTACAGCCTCAGTATTGTATCCTTGTCTCTGGTGACTGTAGTCTTTCTTATCATACCTAAACTTGAGTTACCCTTTTTGTATGCTTCAGCACATTGCCTTGAAGGTCTTGCACTCTTGTGTATAATCACTCCGAAGTCCCTTTCTTCCTCAAGTGCTTTCAATACCTTACCCCCATTTCATATGAAAACTCGTTGTTTCTCTTCGCCATATGCATCACTGAGCACTTTTCCTAATTAAAGAGCATTTGCCAGTCCTGCGACCATCTGAACATTCTTCTTAGATCTTCCCGCAGTATCTCCGCTTCTTTTTCGTCATCCACTGCTCTACATGTTTTTGTATCATCTGCAAACTTAGAAATTTTCGATAAAATCCCATCGTCTATGTCATTAATAAAAAGTACAAACAGCAGTGGTCCTAGCACTGATCCTTGTGGCACTCCACTTAGCGCTGTCGTCAAGCTATAGTGTTTATCTCATATGCCCACCTTTTATCTTCTACCTGACAACCAGTTTTTAATCCATGTAAGTACTTGCCCTCTAATCCCACTTGCTTGGAACTTTTTGCCCAGTCCTGCATGAGGTACTTTGTCAAATGCCTTGGCAAAATCTAAGTAAATTATATCTACAGGTTTTCCCTCGTCAATCCTCTCATAGACCTCCTCAAAGAATTCCAACAGATTTGTCAAACACGAACGGCCTTGGTAAATTCATGTTAACTGCCAGTTACGATATCATGCTCATTCAGAGGTTCCACTATATTATCCCTAATAATTCTCTCCATGACCTTGCACACCACACTGGTTGAACTGACTGGTGTATAGTTCCCTGCATGGTTCACTTCTAATTCCCTTTTTAAACAATGGCACTATGAGTGCATCCCTCCATTCCCCTGGTATTTCTCCAGTCTGCATTAATTTATTACAGATCTGGGCTAATACAGAATGCGGACGTTTCGTCTCCGGACGGACGATTCGTCCGAGGACGATTCGTCACGAGGACATTTCGTCCCAGGACGAATCGTCAGAGGATAAAACTCAACTAATGTTAAAACTCAACAAATCTAACAAAAGATCGATTGTCTAAAAAAGACAAAACATTGATTATCAACTACAGACTAAAACGTTCGATTGTCATGGTCATTCCAGACTAAAAAAAGACTAAAACGATAGATTGTCATGGTAACAAATCTTAACAGTTTAGTTCTAGGTACACACTAAGACGAGAAAACACACTAAATGTTAAAACTCAACAAATCTAACAAAAGATCGGTTGTCTTAAAAAGACATAGGTACATACTAAAACGAGAAAACAGACTAAAGCCAAATAAAACGATAGCGTCATAGTCAATTCAAGTTCCAGTATTTAAAAGTTCTACTAGTTGTGAGAGAGATGGGCTATTTCACGAAGATATGTAAGAACATCTGTTCTGTTTTAGCCCTGAACCGCATGCCTAACTGTCGCAATAAAATTACGGTACTTCTTTACAGAGACCTCTTTTAAAGACGGTCCATTTACGCAACCCTCGTGACGAACAGTCCGTGACGAATCGACCCGAGACGAAACGTCCTCGTGACGAATCTTCTCAGGACGAATCGTCCGTGACGAATCGTTCGGAGACGAAACGTCCCCAAACCGCTAATAGGCCAACCTCTCAAATTTCTTCCCTCACTTCAGGCATGAATTTCGAATGGAGTTCATCTATGCCTGGACTCTAAAGAGTTGCACATAGCAATCTCTAACAGAAATTTCATTGGCACTGAATTGGACCTGATGAGTGAGATTGGGTTAGCTGGATTGAGAGGGTTATAATGGTTGAATGAGTTCTTGTGGATTTTAATTACAACGTTGTAAATTCAAAGAAGCCTACAATAGCTCGAGTAGGGCCTTAAAAAGTAACTTCACGTAATTTGGCGTTATCCCACACAGAATAGCTTACGTTACGGAAGGTATTCCTTCAGCTTTACACTCCAGATGGATCGCGTCGCCTACTCTGTAGATAACATGAGGATTTGGACTTCTCGTTATCGATGGCGGCTTTCGCACTAAAACAAACGCATCTCTTAAAAATAATATCAGTGATTGGCACCAACTACGTAACTACTAGTCAAAACTACTTCCTAACTACTTTTGAAATAAGTAATTATAACTACTGTTTAACTACTTTAGATGACAAGTAGTTATAACTAGTTTTGGTAACTACCAGATTAATAAGTAACTACTTTTCAAACTACTTTTCTTAAGTTATTTTACGGTGGATTGACATTCACCAAGTAGCATGAGAATATACTGTTTTTTATATTTTAAATACTGATTTTCAAAACAAGTAGGGCCTAATAAAAAAAAAGTCCAAGCCAAAACCAAGTGGCAAGTGACCAATTCAATTGTAAGGAATTACTGCATATATCAAACAAACTAACAAACAATGGAAAGGGACTGCTGGAACGTACTAAATGGTAAATGTTTAAAATCATCAGCTAGGCCTAGTCTATATTATCTAATAGCTATTATATTCAAGAGGACGAAGACTCCATAAGATGATTTTGATTTGTTGAGATTTAGGTGAAGCTAAGCCGTTATTACTTCCACTGTAACACAGACCAAAGAC